>VWZG01005870.1:1736559-1779190 GCA_013396735.1 Grallaria varia | reverse complement strand
AAAAAAAAAAAAAAGAGTCAATATGCTGAACACAGTTGAAAATAAGGATACAATGCCTTATCTGTGACCCTAGTGGAGGCCACAGGACTTTCTTGAGAGCCTGGGAGCCTGGTCACTGACCAACTCCTCCCCAAATTCCTGAAAAGATGTATTATTATTCTAGAATGACAGCAAGTGACATGAACATCAGAATTGCTCTCAGGACCATAGCATCTGTTAGGGGTTGAGGCATATGTTGTGAGAGTTTAAAAAGCAACAACTAAATAAAAACTGGAAGCATTAGCATGTCCAGAATTAGGCTTCCCAACAGTAATGTCACTATTTGGGATGACTTTAATATGATGTCCTACATTTTGATCAGCTCGCTTTCCTCCTCCTGTTCACCTTCAGAAGATCTCTAATGGGCATAGTAAAAATGACCCTGAGTTGTTAGTTCTGCTTTCATCTTTAGAGCCATCTGGTTTTTAGTACATGTCTGTTTTTTTGGAGTTTTTTTTGTTTGTTTGTTTGTTTTTACTCTACAGTCAATAGGGAGTATGAAATTACTAATGGTAGAATCAAGGCTCCTGAACAGCTTACAGCTATATTTTTTTTTCCTTTTTGATCATACCACTTTCTCTTTTCTATTTCATGTGAGCATTTATGCAAACATTTTAGAGGCCATAGATGATCTCTTCTTTATTTGCTCACTAATCACTGAATAAGAAAGTTTACCCAGGTCCTGCTCAGTAAGTCAAAATCTGAAATCTCAGCAGTAAGTACAACTTTTCATTTCATGATTATGAATACTTTACCTTGTCAGCTCAGATTTGAGCACTTCATTCTGACATCTGCAAGTCAAGGCTTCTGTACTGAAATGTTTTACAGGAGGGGCTGCTGGTTTTCACTATGTAGTGACAGACAATCATTACACAAACGTTTCAACTGACCAACAATATCCTCTCTTGTATATCTGTGCAGCCAGTGCACAAGTGTAGAGTGGAAGGACATAAGACATCAAGTTTTTTGTTAACCTTTTGTTCTTGTTATTAGACCCAGAGGTGACTTCTAATTAGCATGGACCACTGGAATGTTAATGACTGGAACAGAGAGGGAGGTGGGGCATGTAACTATCAAGTGGGACACTATAAACCTTGAATGAAGATTTGGGTTTGTGAAAATTCACCTAACCAAGCTTTTGGTTTTTTTCTTTTCCTCTCTCACATTCCACTTATGTATTATGGCAACCTTTGTTTCCCTGGGCTAACTTGCTATCTGGAAATAAACACCGAATTACCCCCAGTGTAAACTTTATACTCATCCACTTGCAAACCTCTGTGCCCCTGACATCAGGGGGGCCATAAACTATACCCACTTGAAAGGGCAGTACATGGCTAATTTATTGACATGCATTCCTGATTTAGCTGCTGAAGGAGGATGATTCTCTAGGCCTACAGTTTTGTGGGTGAGTTTCACATGGCTTTTGAACTGATTTGAAATGCAACTTTGGCTAAAAAATCACTGGTTCCGCTGAAGTAAACAAGGTGATTATACTGGTCACCAATTATTGCTGTGTCACATCAGGGAATTTTCCTTCTCGGGCTGCCAGCAGTGGTGCAGGCAGAGGAACCTTCTAAATTCCTGCTGACAAACATGGGAACTTACAGAAGCTGAGAGGCTGCAGCTGAAGGCATACAGAGGGTGGGACAGGCAAGGCAAGTGGGTTATGAGATGCATTTCATACACAGAAATGTAAGATGCAACCTTTGTTCTTTTAGGAGACTTTGTTTTACCAGAGATAAGGTACTGAATTTCAAAGAATTCAAGTGCTTACAAACCAAAGGTGAAGCAGAACTATCTCGGCTACTTGTGCCCACTGAGAGCCTGACTGTAGTTGGAATGAATGTTTCATTAGCCTGGGATTAGTAGGACTGTGTTAGTTGTGTGACCATAAAACTCTAATGAATTGCTGTGCATATTCCCTTAAAACCTTTAAGAAATTACCTTCATGCATGACTTAAGTTGCATTTTGTAGGAGAAAATATAGTACCAGGGTTATTTTGGTAATAGATTTTGAGAAGATCCCTTAATGGTTTCTTTGGGGAAAAGAGTCCAACACTCCAGGCCTTGGTGGAGGCATTGACGAAGATACACTAAAATCCCAGAATCTACCACCCGTCTGTCCACAGTAGCTAGGTGGCTCATGTGCTTTTATAATTAGGCATGATATCGTAACGATGTGATTTGTTTAGGGTAAGGAGTTTAGAGTTTTCTAGGTTAGAACAAGCGCCGTGCTCACCTCTGGAGGCAGAGCTGTGTGATGGCTGGCTGGGCTGGCTGCCCCGTTACCTGTCTCTTCAAGCAGAGCTTTCTATTGCTCTGCTCAGAAAAGCAAGGAGGAAATCTGGGCCAGTCAATCCAATTAGCAGAAAAGCGCAGACATATTCTATGGAATTAAACAAATTTAGATTAAAGGCATTGTATACAAAGATGTAAGGGAATCCAAAATTTCTAAGTGTGTTCTGGACCTAGCACCAAAAAACAATGTCAATATGTGAATTGCAGGTTTGACTAAGAAAAAACTAGGGGATGATAGAAGAAACAGTTATTTAAAGTTACTTAAGATGCTCACTAATAGTAAGGGCAATGCAATGATGTTTGGGTGATGTTTAAAAACATTTTTCAGGTTAACTAGTTTAATTCAGCTGTGCAAAGAGGGAAATACTCAAATCCATCGGGCTCCAGTCAGTTTTGGCTTCCAGGCTTGCTGTAGCTACTCCACTGAAGTCAGAGTAAAGGATGGGCAGAGCCACATTTTGGATTTGCTGTTAGCAGCTGGCCAGATCTGTGATCTTTTACCTCTTGATCTTTTCTTAATCCTCCAAGCATACACTTGGAAGCAACAGCTTTCTATGCCAAAGTGTAACTGCTGATATTTTCCAAGGCCTGTTTTCCAGCTCTAATAGTTCTGGTACAGTTAAGCTATATGTTTGACAACATATGACTTTATCATCTGGGAAGGAGCATTACATTTGGAATCCAGGGGGAACAAAGTAGAATTCAATACTTTCTAAGGGAAAGCTAAGAGTTTGCTTAGTAGGGCAAATATACCAAGTTACTACAAATTAAAAGGAGAGACTTTTGGAATAAATTCCTTCAATGGCCTTGAAGATAATTTCATAATCCAGTGTGTTATACTCTGACAAATTTACAGTCAACAATTATGCAGAAACATCGCCTCATCAGAGATGCAGTCTATACTTACAAATCTCTTTAATTGTTACGGTTAATTTCTGTTTCATGGAGCATTTTATTTGTACTGTTTACTTTTTAGAGTCTGTCATCGATTAAACAAATCTTAGGGGACTTTTTGAAAACTTACTAGAGTACAACCTCTCCTTACACCCTTGTTCTGTTTGTCTAAAACTGCACTAAAGTTGGAACTAAAGTATGTGTGTGGGAAGGACATAAGGCTAGGTAGAAGGCAGCATATGTCTTTAGTATGCACTTACCATGCAGTTAGTTTAGACAGCATCTGTTGTTTGTTTAAACGACTTTTTTTCCCCCTTTCTTTTTGTAGGGGGAGGGTGCAATCTGTTTAAAGGGGACCCGCAATGAGAGGGAGGGAAAGGTTTTATGTCTGTTTTCTTCTTTTTTTTTTTTTTTTCCTTATGTTTAAGGAAGAATTGCTTTTGTCTTAGAAATATCAGGACTTTGAAGCACTATCTTTCATGGTTTTGTTGCAGGCATTTTTGGATTACTGAGGCTCTGGGAGTTTTTGTGAGCTTTAAATGGAAGTGGGAGTAGGTGTGGATTCCTTAAAAAAAGCATTTCTCCAGTCTTTCCTAGTGAAATGCATTTATATTTGTTGGGGTATTTATTTATTTATTTATTTATTAGAGGTCTCCAGTGTAGTTAGGACCCTGCAAGGCTGTTTGGTGTATACTCTTTATTTAACATGTGCCTTTGGCATGCATTGTGGTGATCTGCTGTTGCAGTTCAGGCTGCCTGTATTTGCTTGGTGGGAGCAGATGTTCCTGCTCCTGCCCTGGGAGCCCCTGCTCAGCAAGCAGCTGCTTCTGTACCAGGCACTGAAAACCAGCAGAGGCACAAGGAGAGGGGTCCATCCTG
Source organism: Grallaria varia (assembly GCA_013396735.1). NCBI lineage: Eukaryota > Metazoa > Chordata > Aves > Passeriformes > Formicariidae > Grallaria > Grallaria varia. The sequence continues at coordinate 1,775,080 of VWZG01005870.1, read as the reverse complement.
GCCCCAGTTTTATTCCAAGTGCTGGACTGACATAGTGGCCCTGAACTCTCTGGGGCTGCACCTTCACTGAGAAGGCACCTACCTGAATCCATCAATGAGCCTTAGCTCTCTCAGGTTTGCCACCCCAAAGCCCTGACAAGCTTTGAGCAGTGCCGTGACCTCCCTCCCCTGCATCATGTTTTAATAGTTGTGAGCCTGTAACCAAAATCGGCTATTAAAGAATTTACATAATACCTCACACATAAAGTAGGCCAGAACTTGGCAACTGCAGTGGTGTTTTGCTAAGCAAGTACAAATATAGAGGCAGACTCAATTTTGGCAGGAAAGAATTCCCAACTTAGTTAATAGGCCTTTTACATATGCAATCTCTTAGATGTCTCAAGTCAACTGCTTTACCACTTGTATTCTCATTTCCAAGGAAAAGCAGAGTAGGCAGACCTGGATTTCTATGCAGCTCATTGTTTTAAGAATTCCCATACTAGAAAGAAAAAGCAGAGACAGAAGGAGAGGGGAGTGTCTTTTGTCACATAAACATTGTAATTGCTCAAGTGAATACAGAATACTATCAGTATTTTAATTTGAATTTTTTTAGGGCTTCTTGGTATCATGAAAGACAATGTGTTCAGTTAGGAACTTCAGTTTTAGGCTGGCCCTCAAAACCTCACAGGCTCGATAAAACCCCCCACGTGTGAGTGGCACGGACTCTGAAGTCTGGCCCACAAATGCACATCCACGTTCTGTAGCCTGGAGAGACAGAAGCACACAAGTCAATTCGCAAAAGGAAGACTCATTTTCAAAATGTTACATGATTGTCCCCATTCGTTGTTTATCTGTTATTATTTTTATGCTAAAGCCTCAGCCAACAAGCAGAGTGAATGTTTCATAACTGAAAATGAGACAATAAATCATGTCTTATTTTTAGGAGGAAAAAGTGCCCCTGATTCTAGTAACTAATAACTCCATGGGGGCAGATGTGTTGCTCTAGGAAACAGGAAGCAGAGGACAGAAACAATTTGAGTAGAAAGAGATGTTTGTGGCTCTTTCCAAACACTTTCTAACAGTTGTGTGAGAACTAGCCCACAGCTGCATCAAAGATGTCCTTCTTTACAAGTTGCCTTTGCTGCAGAAGTCACATGAGGGAGCTCTAAGGTGAGTGCAAAATCAGGTGGAAAATGGCACTTAAAGAGTAATCACCAATAGTTCCTCTCCAAAAGGCTGCTGGGATTCTGCAAATGCCACTTATGGGTCCAGTATGGCTCAATAACGTTATCAGTGAGTACAGATGAAAAAATAAGCATGTGTTTTGGATGTACAGTGGTGAGAGGCTGCAAGGAGGTGAGAATATAGTGTTAGAATTCAAAATTAGTTTGCAGGCTGAAAAAATGTTCACACTTTCCTCTCTCAAAGTACAATTCTAGCAGACTCACGCAAAATGCTTTGCAAGTAATAGATGGGTACGATCAACTGGGTAATACTTATTGTAACTGTCTCTGAGGGCTGTAGTAGTTCACAAGCTGAAAAAGAGTCAGGAATATGTTTATCTGATGCAAGATTATATTGCATAAGAAATTACTTGTTCTTTCTGCCCTTGTCATCATGCATATTGCCTTGTCTGGAGAGTTGTATAGGTGAGAACAAGTTGGAAAGTATCCAGAGGAAAGAAGGAGAGTAAGTAGAGGTGTTGCAAACATGACTTAGGAGGAATGATCGAACAAAATAGGATTCTCTGTTTAGAGAAGACTGATAGGAGTTGTAATATGCAAGTGTGCAAAAGCTGTGAAAAAAAGAAAAGAACAATCTATCCTCCACATCTGCGCGGCACAGGAAGGGAAATAATGAGCTTAGCTTGTGTCAAATAACTTCTGGCTTAATGTTTTCTGGTGGTTTTTTTTAAACATCTCAAATAGTTAAGATTAAAAAAAAAAAAAAGCTAATGTGCAGGGAGGTGCTGAAGCTTCATTTTGGACATCTTTTAAATAAACATCTGCCAGAAATAACAAGAGTATAATTGAGGGTGCTCTGGGAGTAAGGTTTAGTGCTCTGAACTAAATACCTTTTTGAAGTTCTTTCTGGCCTTATTTACCATGATTCTCTCCTTCTGAGTGCTTCAGGCTCAGTACAAAACTTGCTTACTCCTGTTTCTCTCCTGTATCCCTCTGTGAAAGGCCAAGGTACCCAGCTGGGGCCCTGGAGACCTCAGTTCTCCGGTACCAACAGGCACAGTGAATTTGTTTTGGCAACCCCAATGTCCCTCTTAGACCTACACAATCTGAATTTGGTTTCAGTGATTCTTGTCTCAGTGAAGACATCTGAATTCCCCTGTTTGGCCCACTGTGCAGTAACTGCCCTGCCAAACCTGCCTGAGTGCAGATTTGAGTACTCAGCTCTAAGTGTGGGACAGCCTTTGAAGATGTGTGTGTTTGAGCACTGCTTTGGCTGCATTAAAGAAAATGAAGACATGGAAATAAATGTTAAATGGTTACTAGGGGTTTGATTGAGGCACTGTAAGGAACACATGCAAAATTTATTTTTGGGTGACATTTAACTATTGTATCTGAGTATTCTTGACTACCGATCCGTGTAATATACCTTATATTTTAAGACTTTTTTCCTTGATGGGAAGAATGCAGAAATAATTTTAATCTAAGTAGTTTTAATTATATGCACCCCAAACATATTTGTATACGCAGGGAGCTCCAATTACAGTGTAATTAGAGTAACATAAGAGCCTTAAGATCAGGAGTTCAAATTTGTATTTGTAAATATTCTACTAACTTCTAAAACACTCTTCAAAGATGTTTATTATCTTCACTTTCTGATTGATGAGGCTGTCATACTTCCAAATACAGACCGAATTTTCCCTACAAGACCTTTATTACTTCAGTGTTTGAATGATCATAACTGTTAAGATAATTGAAGCAAGAAACTTAAATATGTGGAGCGGAGGAGGAAAAAGAGCCTGCACACATCTTTCCATTGCATCTAGATTACTTTTATTATTTTTACAAAACACTAATAGCTGCTCATACAAAAAGTGAAACGAGACATATGAGCAGCATGGCAAACTTTTTATTATACAGGAAAGGTTTGGGGACTTGGGAGATGATGCAGGCCTTCAGATTCTTGAAAAAAAGCTTAATTTGTTTCATAAAGTGTATTACATCAATCCATCCAGGCTGTCCAAAGAAAATTCTGTTCTGTGATCAAGTTACTCATTGGCATGTAATGCTGGAAGTGATGCACATGCAGCAGATTCATCTATTGATTCACATATTACCAATGAGTAATGGCCCAGTTTAACCCCTGAATATTGCCTGTTCTGTTCCTTTCAGGAGAAAGTCTTTTAGAATAGTTGCTGTTTCTAGAAATAACCGTTTTGGAGAATCCTGGCAAATATCTGTTGATCCAAGAAAAATGTGGAAAAACCAGGGAATTTTTGCAAGAAGAGATTAGAAGCAACATTTCTTAAATTATATGATTTTAAAAGTTGTTCTTACAGCCTTTGCATTACAAAGGCACTATCGACCTCAGCTGAGATTTCCATAATGATGTCTGTGAGGAAAGATTCCTATTTTCTCTTGTCATTCTTCAGTAGTTGAGTCCAGAGGATATTTTATGACTGAATACTGAGAATGTTGTCTTGTTGTTGAGATATCTTGTAGCAGAAAATTCATAGCGTTGTTCTTCAGTGGATTGTAAGCCACACCTGCTATATTCTTGATAGTTGCTGTCATTCGAAATTAGTCTCAATTGCTCAAATTTAGTTTTAATTGTAAGCAATGTGTGCAGTAAAGCTTGGTTAGCTTTTTTTTGGTTTTTTTTTTTTGATTAGGTAGCTTCTGAGGTGTTAAGTAAAGAAATTCATTTTTGTGAGGTGTTGATTCTTCAATTATTTTTTCTTTGGAAAATAGTAATCCCATCTGCTAGTTTATTCTCCAATACAGCCATACTGTCGGTTGGTTAACCTATTCGGTAGGGAATGAAAGACGAAAAAGTAGTGTCTTTTCTGCTCCATGGATACTTTCTAAAGGTAATATATTCCAAAAGAAACAGAAGGCAAAAAGGTATGTGTTTCATAACCCCATTGGTATCACATACATGAAGGATTAATTCTTCACACCGCCAAAGAGCCGAAAGAAACATCCTTGGAATAAATATGTTAGTGGTAGCTCTGCTGAGATGACTAAGATGGGGTGGGAGAGAGATTATTTTACAAACAGCTAGGATTAGGTTTGTGGTTTCCAGAAAAGATGAATTTCTTATGAGGCTGCCTCCCTGCTGTGGGGGAAATGAAGTCAAATCTGGGTGTGAGAACAGTTGCAGTGGCTGCAGAGGCAGAGAACTCTGAGCCGTGCACATGTAGGAGGCTGGGCACCAGTCCAGCCCTGAGGAGGTGGGGGATCGCCACGTCCACGTCTCCCTCCACACGCTTGAATTGCCTGGGATCGCTGAGCAGAGAGAATGGCTTTGCTGCAATGAGGTCCCAGGAGCTGAGTCTTAAGAACTGGGTCTTCACTCGCTCTTTGGAGCTGTTTTATTTTTGTGTTGTAGGTACCACTCCAAAGCCTACAAGGAAGGAGAGGGTTTTTCTCACCTTTTGAAGACTGTTTTTGCCCTTTCTAGCTATGGAAGTAGTTCTAGAAATTACTCTGGTAGTTTGGTCCATGGTCTGATTATTTTTCCTATTCTGAGCCATAAATATCTCTTCATTCTGAGAGTCCTTAACCATAAATGCTTTTCTAGCAGCATTGCATAAAGTCGAATAAGTGTTAACAACCCATGTTTCAAAGGCACGGTCAGGGCCATGGCTTCAACAGGAACTGGGGATCCATTGCTGTAGCTTCTGTGGTGTGGATTTAGCACCAAAAACCAAGTCTGACTGACTGTGAAACAGCACAGGCCGCAGTTATTGCAGTATATAATCTAATGTGAAAATCCAAACAACTGGGACTCGCCCAGCGCACAGAAGGGTTTAATGGACTAGAGGGAACAGTGGACTTGAAACAGGGGTGGTTTGACTGAAATCTGAGTCTCTGCTGGGGGTGGGGTAGTAGCTGGTATACTATCACCACTCAATTGCTGTTTATTGCTTTATGGAATTCTCTGCAATTCCTGCTTCTCCTCATGTTTTATTAATCAAAGTGAGGAATTGGGCTGTAAGTCTCAAGGTGTTCTTTCTGTACCACTTGCTTGAACAAGGAGAAGGGATTCTCTGTGTTTTCCAAAGGGCTGACAGAGTTTCTCTGCCTTCCTTTTTCACCTCCCCGAGGCTCCATTCATTTTATTGCGGAAAAAAATCACCTGTGGGTAGATGGGCTAGAAAGCGATTCAGTGTTTCAACTGCCTTTGACTCAGAGATGGGAGCACTATCTACTGCACTTCCTGCCTGACTGTCTTGTTTAATAAATTTGTCCTTCCTTGCAAAGGAGACTTGGATCGGAGGACATTATGTCCTCTGCCGAATCTCTTGCTGTGACTGAAGGAGCTTCCTTAAGTTCATTCTACCTTAAATGATGGCTTTTAAGGAATTGTTACCTTATTTCTTACTAGAAATGCTTCTTGAGCAGTCTGTTTTTTTCTCTCTTAAATGCAAATCTCCTACCGTGTTCTTAGCACTTTGCATTTATATGACACTTTTCATCTGAGGCTTTTAAATTGCAGCATGTTATAATTTTGTTGGAAGTATGAAAATTTTACCTAAGATACACGTCCTGAAAGGAGGTTGTAGTCAGGTGGATGTCAGTGTTTTCCCAAGTAACAAGTGATAGGACAAGAGGATACGGCCTCAAGTCGCACCAGGGGAGGTTTAGATTGGATCAGAAAAAATTTCTTCATGGAAAGGATTGTCAACCACTGGCACAGGCTGCCCTGGGAAGCGGTAGAGTCACCATTCCTGGGGATACCTAAAATACATGTAGATGTGGCACTTGGGGATGTGTTTGAGCAGTGGACTTGGCAGCGCTGGGTTAATGGGTGGACTCAATGATCTTAGAGGTCTTTTCCAACCTAGACAATTCTGTGTTCTTAATTAGACTAAACGAACAGCAGCAAAATCATGGCCCTGAGTCTGCCATCCTGCTGATTCAACTCATCTCTCTCATGAATTCTTTGTGACACAGGGCCTAACTTCAGATGCCTTTCTTCTGGAAATGAAGGAGCTCAGTTATACCACATGATTAGTTTTTCAAGCAAATAACTTTTTGGCTATCAATGGAGGGAGCCCAGGAGGAATGACCTGCAGGTGTGGAGGAAAATTTAACTTCCCAACATGCAGTACTAACTCTTTGTTCTGCTGATGCAGGATTAGAGCTCAATGGGAAAGAAAAAGATCAATGACGTTCAAGGCTTTGTCTTTACCGGGGTAGGATTTTTATGTTCTCAGCACCCATAAATGGGACCAGATTTTTCAGTACTACTCCACTCCCACGAGATCCTTAAGTACATATTTGACATTAAAACCAGCTCTACACCAAATGTAGTGAATACCTGAAAATCCATCCACTTATTTGTATACCTAAGTTCTCGTTCCAAAAATATAACTTCATATTTTTTATGCAATCTTAATACCCCAAAATAACACAAGATGCGTAGTGTCAGTGATATTCCTGTGAACCTAAATTAGTGGCAATTAACTGTGTCTGCTCGCTGCTTTGGAAATTCCATTAGCAAAAGTCCCCAAATAAACCCAACCAAGGTAAGCAAATTGCTTAGGAGTGAATTAGAAATTACTCAAAATGTTTCATAAGCTGCTTAAAGCACAAAAATCTTTAGAACATTCTTTTCTTAGTTATTCATATTTCTGATTTCTGGGATTTGGACAGATCTGAATATATGATTTTAAACATTAATATTTTATCCCCTTGTTTTCTATCCCCATGCAAAGTAACTTGCTAAACAAAGACAGGGTGCCTTTACTTTGGCAGGAGTAAAAACTGTCTGTGGCTGTCTTAGAAAAGATCTGTCAAAGTGCTTGCATTTGGCAAGTATAATTATATAAAATATTTGAAGGAGTTTAATGGATCATAATTCATAATATGGTCAGCATTCTGAGAAGCCATTAATCTAATTCTTAGATTAAAAAAATAATTATCCAGGCAACTATGGATGAGTTGACAATTGTATCCTTTTGTGTCCTTTTGTGTCCTTGACAATTGTGTCCTTTCTGGTCCCTGTGGTTTTGAATTCTTCTGGAGCCAAGTCAGTGCTGTAGAATTTTACCCTCCAGCAGCCTCTTTCTGAGCGCTGAAGAGGTGGGAGTCCCCCCAAAGCATTGCTGACATGACACCTTGGTCTCCTGCTGAGGCTGCTTTGCAATTATTGCTTATTTCACCTGAGTGGGAGAGGTCATAGTGCTGTAATTACACAGTTTAGCTTAGCTCATGTAGCTGAGAGCCCAGGAAGAACACTTCGCCGTGTTGATGTACAAGCCCAGTGATCTAATGCTTTGGAAACACAGCCCATTTGGATGGTGCAACCAGACTGACAGGTTTCCACTGCTCATGTGATTCTTTATGTGATGAAGGTCAGCTGATTTTGTATTCCAATGAAAAAGCCTGTTGCTTAAGATTCCACTTTGAGGGACCCAGAAGTTGTGGGGATTTTTGCTTTTTTGTTTTGTCTTGTTTTGAAGATATAATGAGGACTTTGCACTGGATGCCTGCAGCAATCCCGTTATGCTGTGATTAATGTCACTGTATAATTCTGACAAGCTGAAGCCCTCCCAGGGTGCTCATTCATCACGGATCTCTCTATAGCTCTTATTTATTTATTGAACAACATGTAAGCACAGTTCCCTTTTTTGTTTAATGTATCAGCATTTCAGTGTATGTGGACTTCAAGGCTTCAGTTTTGTTGACAATAATGAGATCATCCAGGCAATTATTGTTTGATTTTCACTTCACTAGTGAGGAAGATTAAAGAAAAGTTAAGGAGCTTTGTCTGTTTCCTGTTACCCATTTACTGAGGGGGAAGAAAAACTGTTTACAATGTATAAATTATGAGCCTCCTGCTCCAACAGTACATGAGGAGGCTGCCTGCCATTAGTTCATTGAAGTTGTGAATGGGTCAAGCTGGCTTTCTGCTTAACTAAACCTTGGTTTGGAACCCCCCTTAAACAGCATATGTGAGGGTTAAGGGCCAATGCAGATCCTACACGTGTACCATGCGTGAGTGTTTGTCCAGCTCATAGACAGTCAGATTCTTCCCAGTGCAGAAATTCCTTGCTTTCCGAAGGATCTGGACCTGGCATCAGCATTTTGTCAAGGCATTCTGGTTCCTGCAGGCTCCCTGCACTGCTATCCTTCATTTGGAGAATAAAAATGGATGAGAAATTGAGCACCCACTTGTAGCAGAGTGCCACACAACATTTCAAAATCATGGACATGCAGCGTAATAGGCCAGGCTGGGAACCAGGACACTCGTCACACCCATTAGCAAGCTGGAAACTGCTCAGGTACTGCCGTGACAGGAGATGGACAAGAGTCTGAAGAGAAATTGGTTCAAATGCATAAACAACACCACGCCTGCAAGAGAAAGTATCGGTGTGGACAGTTTAAGATCAGACAAAAATATCAAGAAGTTGGAGGGAAATCAGAAAAGAGCCCCAAACATGATTAAGAGCACAGAAAGATGATGACAAGAAAAGATGAAAAGGAGGAGGTGTGCATGGCTATACGGTGATTAAGAAGGTGCACAAGTGTCTAGATCTAATTGGAGGGTATGAACGTGAAGGAAGGAACAAAACTGTCTGGGGTGTTATGAGGGCTTGTAACTGGGAGTAGTTGGATGAAATTAATCAAACAAAAATTTAGGCTGGGAAATTTCCAAACAATGGACCATATGTTCCCTTCTGGCATAAAAACGTGTGAAGGGGAACAAAACACTCTGAAAGCCATGTGGCTTTTGAAGTGCAGCTGTTGTTCCACATTCTCTCCCCTGCTCTGTGAAACTAAGGGCCAGGGCCAGGTTTCTGAAGTGCACATACTATCAACACAAGTGTTAGAAAAACCAGGAAATCACTAGTTAAGCTTATCCACCCCTTGAAGTCCCAGTTCCAAGTTGTACCTTTGCCTTTCAACCTCGGCCATTTTTACTTCCCACGTCTCCTCCCTCCACTCAAACCTTGACTCTCACTGAGACAGCCTGTTTAACAATTTACGTTTTTGCTTTGTTGGGAAAGTTGATTGAGGCTTTGAAGTGTATGTTTAATGTGTGGACAGTCCTTCAGTTCAGGATATGTCCAAGTTTGCGGTATTGAAGGATGCATAAGCAAGAGAGTTGTAGGGTGTTTAACGGTGTAACAGTGTTTAATACTAGTCCTGGTCAATGAGTTTAGTACCTCCTTGCCTTTAACAGCTAATGTATGTGACTGAAACTGCCACATTGTATGCAGGAAAAAGTTCTTCTTGGCTCCTGGTTAGCAGGTAGGAGTGTTGTACAGCCTTGCTAGGCTAAGAACTCGGAGTTATTTTGTCGTTGTGAATAATGCAAATACAGGTTGTGGGTTTGGGGTTTGGGTGGGGATTTTTTCAGTGTGTTGTCAATTTGTTGCTGATTTTGTTGGGTTTGGTTTTTTGGTGGCGATGGGGGTGTTTGCTTTACAATTTTAGTAAGACCACAAGCAACTATTTTGACAAACTTAAGAATAGCTCTTGCTTTTTGACGTGACTCTCAACCTTATGTAGTTCCCAATGCCCTCCAAATTGCCCCCACACATGCTTCCTAACTTCCCCCTGCTTCACTTTCCCCACAGCTGCACTCCAGATTGTCCAGTGAAGAATTACTGTGTCATGTTTGGGGACTAAATCCAGTCATTCATATATGTAAGCAAAACTGAAATCTCTTTGTTTAAATGCACGTCTCAACATTAATTGTGCGGTCATTCTCGATTTCTTCTCAACAAAAGCCCACAAAGTAGTATATAGCACACAGTGTTCTGATTTTTCAGGGAAACACGTTGTCCAGAACAGTTCTCCTATTTCTAGAGGAGTTTGAAAGAGTTCAGAGTATTCCAACTGAATTCCTTTAAGAAATATATAGAATTTAGATTTTCCATTAAAACAATTATTTTAGTTGCAATCTGCTGCTGGTATAAAGAGCCTGGCTTACACTACCCATCAGTTTGTTTACAGCTGGTCAGGGTAGACTTAATGCCTTTTCATTAGACTGTGAAAACTGTAGACTGTCTAAGCATTTCTGGTGTTAAACTCTGACAATAGTAATTGCTCTGTTTTATAAACAGAGACCATCAGTAGCTATGAGTTTTCCTTTATCAATATATGTGTGTAAATAAAGCCATATCAATGAAAATGTAGCAACAGGTCTGGAGGGGTGGGGGCAGGGGGGTGTTTATGTCAATTTTAATATTCTCAAACACCAAACAATAAAAGAAACAGACCTGTACCCAAACTGAATTAAAATTTCATCCAAAGCACAAAAGCAAAAGAATTCTGAATTAACTGATCCTTTGCTTCCTGCTGCATATTTAGATGTTGCTAAAGTTGCTAACCTTGATTAGTGCCGACACCAACGGCTATATGTTATTGTAGATCAACTAGCACAATTACTGCTGCCATCTTTAATCTGGCTTTTTAAGCAGGAAAAGGCATAAGAGTATAGAGTTCAGAAGCAGGGGCTTGACAAATGCAGGACCAAAGTGATGTGCCCATTTTTAACAGGAAGAGTGAATTAACCACTGTAAAATTTTCCTAGGGACACAGTGGTTTCTCCTTCGCTTGAAGTCTTTATTAGGACTAGGTACCTTTTTAAAAGAGGCTCTGTAGATCAAACAAGAAGAATGGTTTTGATGCAGAAATTAATGGTTCTTTGGCCTATGTTACCCAGGAGATCAAATGCAATAGTCATAATGGCCTATTTTGGTTTCAACATCTAGTGATTCAGTGAGTGAATTATGTATTCAGCAAAAATAGCTATAGACAAATACATACTGAGATATTTGGCTTTCATTTACTTGCTGTTTATATAAGAAATACTATCTTCATCATTTTCTGTGAAGAAGAGCAGTGTCCAGATTTAAAAGAATAAGACTGACAATTTAAGAGACACAATATTTCACCTACTTTATTTCAGTAAATAGAAAGGTTTCATTATTATGTTACTATGTAAAGTTTTTCCAAACAAAAAATGATCTCACAATTTTAATAATTTCTATTACATTGTCAAGATTTTCTAACTTCTAAGAATTGCCTTAAGATGCATTCACACTCATAGTGAGATGTTTCCTTTCCCATTTCACCAGGGCAGCTTAACAGAGAGGTTTGATTAACCTCTAGACATAGAATTTGAAAAGATCATGCATACTGAGCATAAGGGCTTTTTCTTCTCTTTATTTTTTTTTTTTTTAGCAATAGATACAATGACAAGTCAATTTGCTTAACAAAGCAGGCTGGAACTTGGTGAGTGGAACTCACCTTAATAGGTTTCTGAGATGACTTTTTAATTCATTGCAGTTCTTAAGCTATTGAAAGTAAAAAGAAATGATCTCTTTATGTCTTTTAAAAACACTAGCAACAAACTCATGTCTAACGACTTCATGGAATGATTTCAAAGTAACATTACCCCTGGTGGAAAAATGGGAGCCGCCTGCTTTCCAAATGGGCTGCACCTGTGCAGCTCCCATAGAGGTTAAAAACTTATCAAAGAGTTTCATCTGTGTGGGGCCTTCTGGGACACAGTAAATGGATTCAGAGGTTGGAGGAGGAGGATCAGCACTCCTGGCATTGTGTGCTGTGTAATTGTTGGCCCTTTTTTCCTGTTAGTTGTGATACTGCCAGGGAAAGACTTTTTTTTTTTTTTTTCCGGTGTCACATAAATAAATTTTAAAAAAAGAGTCTGCCTGCAGGCATGGGATCTGATGCCTTTTCTAGATGCAGAGATGCAGTCATCTGGTTTTAGTGCTCAACATCTAATAGCTGGCATATGGACAGAGCACAGCAATTCTGTGCAGCTCCCCCAGCTTCACGTAATCAGCCATTGAGGTCCATTACTCCAGCAGGTGCACCAATGTCTGCGAGCACGCCTGCCTCACTGAGCAACTGAAGATGTGTGGCTGTGGCCTCTCATATAAAAGTTTTAATAAAATTATTATTGCACAGAATGGGTTACATTCCCATTCTACAAAATGGCCAGTGTCCCTGGGGAAACACATGGGGTGCAACACCATTTTGCAGTGCTGTGAAACTAACTGAAGAATGACAACATGAGTAATAAAACCCAAATTATTTAAGTATTATATTTGTATGCTTTCAAGAACATGTTTGTCTTCAGGATGGTAGTTGCATGCTGAATGCATGTGGCCTTATTCTAGGTTTGTACTTCCTATAATTATCTTTTGTGCTCAAATTAACTTAATTGGTGGAAACCAGATATTCAAAAATTTAGTATTGGCCAGGTTTGTTTGAATTGCTCTTTAAAAATACATTCAACAAAGGGAAGCTGAGATACAGCTCCTATCATGTTCCACTTCTACCATTAATAGTGAAGTTTGGATAGGATGTGTCAGTAACAAGCTGTTGGAACTAAAAGATGCTGACAGCAGCAGGAGGCTGGTAACATGCCATCACAGCTTTTATGAAAGTGCACATACATTTAATGATGTATTTAAATTTCAGAGTAGTTCCTTCCCCTACAAACAAGAAATTCCAGTAGTGCATTTAGTACCATTGTCCTTACCAGCTGCCATATTTTTAATAAGAAAATCAGAAGAAGAAGGATTTATCTTTGTACATCTGTTTCCATCTCCTAAAATTATGTATCACATGGTATCCAGGGAGGCTGAATTAGTAAAGCCTGTAGAAACGTTAATGTTTGTAATTGTATTTATTTATTTTTAGACAGGCCTACTCTTGTTTTGTTCTTTGCAATTTGCTTCATTTCAAGAGGCAGAGTCTTTCAATTGTCTAGTTATAGGATAATTACCAGTCTATTTTATGACAGTGTTGGCATGTAATGTTCCTAGCTGGAAGCGTGGCCTTGAAATTGTTTCTTGCCTGGAACATGAGGACTGTTTATGGAATAAGCCTCTGCAGGATCATGCTCCATGCCTGCAAGCTTACTGAGACTGGGGGGTGAAAAGAATGGAGAGTTACCACCTAGACCAGACCCTCTTTGAATGGAGACATCTTCCTGCAGTGCTGCTTAAATCTGTAATACCTGATTTGCAATGACTCTGATGTATGGCTCAGAAAGACAAACAGCTAGGGCCCAAAGTACATAAGCTTGGAGAGTCCAACTGAAATTAAGGAACATTAAACAGTTCATTTATTACAAATAAATAATCTCGAGCTCAGGGNTATATATATATATGTCAGATGTAGCAACAAGGCAGGAACCCTAACATTGCATCATAGTGTTCTAAGTACTTTGTGGAATACACCCTGAAAGGTAAGACATTCCTTACAGAAGAGATGGAATTTTTAAGTCTGCAGGGCAGTATCCTTCAAAACAATGGAGCTTTCATGGTCTACAGTCTTGTCCTCCACTGGTGGAGTATCCTGTGTGAAGGAGCTTGAGTAGGGGGTGTACCCTGCCTTCTCTAAAGGGATTTTTTCAGTTTCTGAACCTGTTGCATCTCAGACAACCCCCCATTTAACTGCTAGCCATTGTTCTAATCTGCAACATCAGGAACATTAAAAAAAGGGCCACGAATGATGGCTCAGACAAGGTGACCAAGATAGAAATGCCATTCCTGAACAGCTTACTTCATTTGTTAAACTTATTTTTATTATTGAAATATGTTGAAAGACTTGCCTTTATAAGGCAACCTCATCCAGTGTAAGCACAATCTGCTGCATGAATTCACAGTTATGTTAGCATTTAGAAAACTCTATATAGTAAACCCGTTCATCTTTCTTTTTCTTGGCTTTTGTCTGGTCATGAGGATGTGATATTTCAGGCTCCTCCACAAAGCCAAACAGGAGAAAATAAAGATTGTTGTTTGGAGAAGTTCAGGAAAAAAAAATATCTTAAATAATTCTGTGAAATACCACGTTCCTTATTTTAATAGTGTTTCTTAACTAACATTGTCTTACTACATAGTCATGTGCTATCTAGTCCTCAATAGCTTGTGAAAATGAATGTGGATTGTGATGCTTCCTCAAAGCGCTCGTTTCACATTAAGACCTGCTCCTTTTTATGCATCGTTCTTGCCTTTTGCAGCCAGCGTGCCACTAGACATGCTGAGATATGTAAAGAATATTTGCACTGTATTTGAACTCTGACTTGGGTGTTTAGAGACTAACTTAAGCTTTGTTCTTCTCACTTCTTACAGAGCTTAAACTGCAGTATGTGATGTTTTAAATATGGTCCCTGAGCCAAGTTGTTTCCTCCCTAGAACATGCGTTAGGCATCAACTCTCGCCCGTCATTTGCTGGGATTGATAATGTGCCAAGTCTTGAAGTCTTAACTCAGTTCTTACTCTGACAAGACTCCCATGGAAATCAATGGAAGTTTTGCCTGATTAAATACTTCTGGATTCCTCTCTAAAATGCTTGGCTTATTTATATCAGGCACGTTTGGAAAAATCCAACGTTTTAGCCCCTGTAAAGTAGGATTATCAGAATCTTAACTGATGGAGGAAATTCTGAAGGCAAAATACCCAGGGGCTTGTTTTCTGGCAGTAGAACATGGCCTACATTTGAAAACCAAACCAAATTCAATACATGGTCTAAAAAGCAGTTGCTTTTATCTGGACTTAAATTTACAGACTTTATAAATTAAATTTATAAACTTATCCATTCACATACAGTCAATATGAGGTGACAGTGGCTTCTTCCACTGTAAGGTGACTGATCAATGACTTGTGTCACTCAGAGTTGCTGTAAACAATAACCTATGAGACATTACATATAAAATTTTGCTTTGTTTTTTGAAAATTAGAAAAAACTAGCCATGTGATAGATTCATACAGAAAGAGGTACTGTAGTTTAGTAAACAATTCATTGCAATCAGTTTCAATGAATACCACAAAGCCACTTCAGCATTAACATAATTACTAGAAATAAACAAATATTAACTGTAATGATCAAGTTTTAATGTATGAGTATCCTCCAACTCTTATTTTTTAAACATGTTTAGGTTTTCATGAAACTTGGTATGCTTTATGTCATACAATACATGTTGCTTTGAAAACAATATGTGCTTTGCATCTGGAAAAAGAAGCCATCTGGGGGGTATAGGGAAAAGTAATGTCTATACATTCTTCATCTTTTTGCCATGGAGTAAATGTAGTTATTTTGATACTCATGTAACTTTCATTTCTTGGTGAAAGCAAAGGAAGTAAAACACAGTTTTGAGACAGAGTGAGAAGTAACATAATGTGAACCAAAAAGACAGTGTAATTTTTAGTTATTCTACTAAATCTGTGCCACAATGTGGAGCATGAGAATTCCTTTCTGTACTCTTCAGTCCTGGTGGCATAAGCACCCCAGTAAGCTCCATAGGATGGCGTGCCTGTCTTCATTTGGAGCCGGAGCGCATCCGTGTGAGGTGTGTCCTGGTCCCACTGTGCAGTGCACTTGTCCTGCCATGTAGACCCAGCATATTTACAATAGCTCTGACTATGAGAACCAAGATCAGGTCATGATTCTTTCCATTGCATGGAGAGATGTGTCAAAGGAGTAGGGCCTTGGCTTTTGGAAAAAAAGCACATCATATTTCTCTCCAAAGTCTTTCTCCAGCTGTCCAGGAACTGCACAGTGAGACTGTGGGATTATGCCTACACTGTGACATGAAGGGTTGTTAAAGCCTTCTGAACCCTATGACTCTTGCTTTCTTTCCTGATGACTATTAGCCCAGCTGCACTTTTGACTTTGAGCATTCACATGTTCAGGGAGAGCTGGCTTGTGTTCTTTCTTGGCAGACTGTTTTGTAGCATGCATGGCTTGTTTGGATCTGGTCCATCCAGACTTATGAACAATCGCTGGGGCCCATGTTAAAGTACTGGACTTGCTTCAGCACCTGTAAGGCACTGTCTCCTGCTCCAATACCTGCCTTTTATTTTCCTCTCTTTTAATATCAGACAAAGCTTATGATCTTAGAACTGATTTAGTGTTGCAGTGTAACCCGCGCAGATGTTACTTTTCCTTGTGTCTCTCAAAAGCACAGTTTGGGCTGAGACAGATTCTCAGCGTGGGCATGCGGTTTTCACTCTGAACTGGGTGGGCCACACCCTGAAAATGCATGTGAAAACAAAGCTGCAGAGATGACTTTTTGGCCATATACTGTGACAGAGCCTACAAAGAGTAAAAGTGAAATAGCTGAGGAGTACAGGGGAGACATTCTTATGATGGGAGCTGCTGATCTCAAGATACAACAGGGCCTAGGCTAGAGCTGTGGTGGGTCTGGCTGAGCCAGAATTTGTTTCCCCGTAGGAGCCTGCACAGTGCTCTGCACTGGTGTCGATAACACACCCATGTTTTGGCTACCACTGAGCACAGCACTCACAGTTCAGTCAAGGGCAAGATCCTGGGAGGGGTCACAAATAGGCAGCTGACCCACACTTACCAAGGGGATATTCCATACCATGACGTCAACCCAGATATAAAAGCTGGGGCAGGAAGCAGGAAGGGGAGGCACTCATTGTCTCCGATGGCTGCCTGCCGACACGCTTAGGGGCCCTGCTTCTCAGGCATAGCCAACCATTGCTGCACATGAGAAGTAGAGATTAGTTGCTGCTTCTGCTTTGCGGGCGCACACCCTGCTTTTGCTTTTGCTTTTGCTTTTTGTATGAACATAAACTGCCTTATCGCAGCCCACGATTTGTACTGGTTTTTTTTTGTTTCCACCCTTACTCTCTCCCTTGTCCAGCTGGGAAGGGGAGTGATAAAGCGGCTGGGTGGGCACCTGGCATTGAGCCATGGTGAACCCACCACAAGAGCCCAACTTGCTCTCGGCAGAATGTTGTTCCCTGTCCCTACATGCGCAAGTTGGGAGGGAAACTGCCTTCAGTCACTTCACAGCTGTGTTTGGTACCAGATTACACTGCAAGTTATAAATTCTTCTTGCTTTAATTCCTGTATGGTTAATTAGCAGGGCAAACAAATATGTCAGGACAGATACAACAGTAATGATAATTAAATCTAGAGAGTTGTTCTCTGGTCAAGTCTTCTCCAGAGTTTTAACTTTTCTGTACAAAGAGAGTGGTCCTGAGATCTCTGAAAACATGGGTGCGATTGCACCATGCAATATGAACAAAGTAACCTTCTTTGAAGGAGCATGAGAATTTTTAAAATTTTAATTCTAATTTTTCATCAGTTAATTTTGCTTTTTGCTTTCTCGCCTAATACCTCTGTAAATCTCCCTGCTTTCACAGGGCCTGTGGATGCTCAGTGCAGGTTAGCATCACTCCCGACTAAAACAGGAAAAGTTAAAAAGCTTTATACTACTTTCATTCTCAGAATCTTTTGGAGAGAGTCTGTTTTATCTTCTCTGCCTTTCAGTTTGTATGCTCTTTTGGAGAAACTGCTGGCCTGATTCTGATCTTATCTGAAGAGTGTAAATCAGAACAAAGCCCAGTGCTTTCGAGTGAAATAGGGGAGCAAACACCCTGGTAGGGTGGATGGCATTATGTGCTGCCAAGAATTCCATTCGGATTCACAGCAAAAGGGAATTCTTAACTAGGTTCAATTTATACAAAGGGCAGTTTGCTACTACAAAGGGAGTCAAATAAAATGACTCAACACTGAAACAAAGGTGGAGGTAGGGATCACAGTAGTGAGTTTTAAAGGCGTTTGTTGGAAAGTCTACAGAAGAAAAAACTGAAAAAGCAGCTGAGAGACAGTTCAGCACTGGCATAAACAATCAGTATAGACTTTTTTCTGGAAGGTACTAAGCTGGTAAGACACCTGATATTTCAACTAAAATCCAATTATTGTTTTTTTCACTTGCTATTATAACTAAAACTCTTGAAAAGGGATGGACAGATGGTGGCATCAGACCGAATGTAGGGCAACCATGGTAGTTCAAGTCAGCATAAGTAAAAGCATAATTTTAAGATGGGTGTTTTTCAAATTTAGGGTTCAGTGTTCTGGCCAGAGCTGCTTTAGACGTTAATATAGAAGAAAAGTGACTAGAGGTGACGCCATAGTATTTATTTTTAGTGTTGGACTAACACAACTATGTTTCTCTTGATAATATCTCTGTAATTTGCCTTTGATCTTAAAAGTCAGCAAGAAGTTGTCTATTAGGGGAAAAAGTTAACCTCTATTTCCAAATTTCCTTCTTTGCATTGTTGCAGTCAATTCTTATGCACATGTATAGATTTAGCAGTCAATCTAAAATCTATTATGATAGCTATATTTCTGTAAATCCTGGGTGAACTGGCCTATTTTGAAGCATCTTCACATGAGAAATCACACTCCTAGAAGTCTAGTGGAAAAACTTTATTTTGATAGTCCTGATGGCAAACTTTATTATGCAAAGAAATTCTCAGAGGGTGTTAACATTTGCTATCTCAACAGTTTCCCTGCACTGTAAAGTTTGAAAACATCCTTGAGATCCATTGCCACTGAAGTTGCATAAATCATCTAGTGAAGTCATGCATCTTAGTCTCACTGGCTTCCAATAAAATATTGCTAAAACTGGGAGAGCTCAATTTGTTTCACTTCAAGTAAAAGGATGCACTTTTTTGTATTTTATAGGTCAACTACAGCGCTTATGACCACAGGATTTTGTGGAAACAAAATCGATTCCAGAAAGGATTAAACCTATGTCTAAGCACCACTGCTGGGTTGCAGACTCTGAACTCAAGGTGTTCCTAAATTTCCACTTGTTGGAACCAGGAAGGATGATGGAGTTAATCTGTGCCTGCCTTGTTCTTCCCCCAGCAGCTTTTAGTGCTTAGAAACATGATTTTCATTCATGGCTGGGCTTCGCAAATGAAGATCTGGCAAGGGCTCTGCCCACGCTTGCTGCAAGCGCGCTGATGGCTAAAGAGGCCGATGCGAGACAGGCAAGTCCGGTTGCAAAAGGCCCAGCAGAAAGTCTCCATAGGCGGTGTTGGCGAGGCACGGCTCTTTCTGCGTTGTCTTCTCTCCTCCAGACTGATCCTGCGTGCGTTCTCAAAGGAATCAGCAGCGTTATTGACTACCATCAATGGTCCACTTTGGCCTCCAGTCGGGAGGCATGGAGACACACCATCCATAACGCTGATGGAGAAACATGATACTGAAACATTAACCTGATAAAGTGAGGCAGACCCCACAATTTTAATACTCTTGAGACTCCTCCTGGAGATGCACAGCGAAGGGCTGAGAAGCAGTGGCACTAAGGGAAATTCTGAGCAGGTATCAAATTTGCACGGGTTTAGACTAGATGACCTCCAGAGCCTCTTCCAATCTAGGTTATTAAATAATTCTGTTATCATCACATAGAAAAGAACTTGGCGGTATGTCCAAATCCCTGCTATTGCAGGAACTATCCCCTTGCTGTCCCTTCAGTATCCTTCACAAGTTGATCAAATTTCCTCTTCAAAATAGTTGTTAGGGACAATGGAAAAAAATTATCTAGGGAGCATCAGAGCTTCAGCTTCTGTTCCCTGCTCTGGGGCTGGATCCAGACTTTATAACTGAGATGGCAGTTACATCTCCTTGTTTTCTTTTCCCTCTTTGCAGAGGACTAAGCACCAGATACCATCAATCTAGACAGAGCCTGTGTCCTTTGACCCACACAGCTGGGGATTCCCTGACTGAGGAGACCTTTCTCTTCCCTCCACTAACGTATGAGCAATACCTGTTTATGACAGTGTGTAAACTGAGAGATTCATAACTGCATATATTCACTGAAATTAGACTTCAGTAAGCCTATCAGAAAGATATTAGGGCCTTTTCATTAGTTTCCTTGCTTTGTCTCTTCATAAATATTGAAACTAAATTCTTTTCCCATTCACTATGCCTTCTGTCCTTCGACTACCAAACTGAGAACCCTGTCCCGCCTGCAAACCCTGTCACAGCACTCACTCAAGCTCATTAGACAGCTGGGTGAACTCTGCTTTGCTTTGCTGAGAGAGAAGCCCTAAGCTGCTCAAGGCTCTGCAAAATGCACACATCAAAACCTGTGTTTCTCCGTAGGGAGAAAAAAAAAATCAAGTAAACAGTATTTTTTTTCCCCATTTTGAGTCTTAAACCTGCACTATGTTCCCTTAGTATTGTTCACCCCTGAAATAGTTTACTTTGTAAAGTTGGTTTGGTTTTTTAAATTTTTTATTCAAGCATGTATAATCTAGGATTATTTTTTAAATTGTCATTATTCAAGCATGTATAATCTAGGATTATTATAGAGATGCTCACTTGAAAAGAATGTTTAATTTCAATACAATCAAAATGTTAGATTTTTTTTTGCCTTTTACCTGACTCATCACAAAATACAGAAATCTACTTGTAGTATTTTAGTTCATAAACTTCTTATTTTTAAAGTCTGTACTTCAAGTCACAAGAACAACACCATCAGTCTTAACTTTGTACATCTGTCCAGTCCTCCTCTTGCTGATTTCTGGTTGATTTAATTCTCTTCCAGATGAGCAATTGATCCCTTTGTCTGGTCTCTCCATTCCCGCATGAAAAGAAGTGTCCCTAATAACGCCCACCCTCCCTGCAGCCCGGCCATGGCAGAGCTCCCTGCCAGTGCCATCAGCACTTCCCTCTCACAGCAATTTGCCTTCACAGAAATTTCTTTCATAACCAAGATTGGTTGCAAGAAAACAGACTGTGGCTCTCCCCTGTGGGTACGGAGCCACTAGTTTTGTTTTGATTTGTTGTTTGGGTTTTTTTTGTGTGTCTGTATTCTACATTTTTGGCCTTGTCAACTATGTTTACTCTAGAGTAGAAAAAGAGAAGCTGGTCAGAAAATGACAAGGAGTTGGGCTGTTGTTGAAGTGGTGGTTGTATCATCCCTTAGCTGGGTTATCAGCTCACAGTCGGAGCTGAAACCTGAAATTCCTGCATTAGAGGTACAAGGAGAGCTTTGGATTTGAAGTGTATGTTCTCCATATCTAACTATTTCTTTATGATATTCATCTTGAGATTTTAAGAGGAAGGTTAAATTGGAGTTTTATTTTATAGGCAGCTTTAGGTTTTACACAGGCCTGACACACTCACCATGCTCCCACTGCCCAAGGTGCAAACTCCAGTTTCCACTGCTCACTTCTGGACTGGACTAGCATTTCTGTCCTCTTTGCCTCTTTGAACTGTAGAAGTTAATAACCCAGGGAAAGCTGCCAGAGACTGGGGGACATCAGAATGGAAAAAATGCTATTCTGAAAATACCATCTTATTGTTGTGTCCTAGTGTTAAAATTCATGTAAGTAGCTGTCAGTGAGCACAGACCCGGTGCTAAAGCTGTTTGTGTGCTGTGTAACGTAGCAGGGGAGCCTTTTGATTTACTCAGCAGCTTTGTCTAGATCCATAGATGCTTCTTTGCATGCTTAATATTATCTTTACAGTTCTAAGAACAGATAAGCTGTTTTGACCCTCAACAGGATCATCAGATAGATCTTCTTAACAGCTATTATACAGATTATTTTTTTAAATAGGAAATGCACTCACAATTCTGCATTAACATTGGGATTATTTTCAAGATACAAACACCTTTAGAAGAGCCTTCAGAGTGAATCGAGCTATTTTCCGATTTCTTTAACTTTGTATCATCAAATATAACCTGACAATAAGTTTATCTGCTCTGATCATCGTCTCAACATCAGTTATTTTCCACCCCCCTCCCCATAGTCCTGGGTTGTCATTGGCTGGGTACACTAGGGACTCATCTGGAGTGCTTTGTGGGTATCAGTATTTTGCATATTTGCTGCATCACTTTCAAGCTTGGTAAGTGTCCGGCAATGATAGCTGGATAATTTGTAATTTTATGAAAACATTTCTATGGTTAACACTTCAGGTAAACATGACTAACTGATTTCCAATCACCTATTTAGGGACCTATGTAAGGAGTCAATCCTCTTATATGCTGTAGATCTCTTTCTGTTTCGAGCTAATATTTTCCATTTGTTCAATAGCCCTGCTTTAACAGTTCTTTAGTGCAGGTGACTCTTCCTTTCCATTTACCTCCAACTGGCTTTCCTTTTCCTTCCATCATGCTCCATGACAAAATGAACACATGGTCCATGATGAGATGAGGTCATGCTCCATATTTTATTAACTGAAGCTACTTGGAATAATATCTGGGCTGTTTTAGAGTCATAGATATTAATGCATTTGAAGACTACAGTAAATGCACTTTGCATGGATACCGTGAGCTGTGTTAAAAGGGTGGGTCAGGCCCTATTTATGCTTAGCATGTGGGGGTTTTTCCTGTGATGAAAACAAGACCTACAGAATTGGATCTCTGAATCACTGTTGCCATTATATATGGTAAAACTTTTGGGAAGGCTTTGAAAATTAGAAGGAAATGGAGGTGACTTGACTGTTAAGCAGACAGTGTGAGGTATTAACCCATAGGCCCCTTGGTAAAGGCCCTATTTTGTAGAACCTTTTTTATGTCTGAACTGTGTGAATGCTTGTCTCAAAGACAGAAAAGTGTTCAAGTGTCCTAGGAGTGTTTGCTCTAGATGTGGGACTAGCAAATCAGGTGTGTTTCCACTCTACACTGGTTTGGAAGTTGAAAGTTCAGAATTGAAATCTGTTCTTTGTGAAAGGACACCATACCTTATCTTGCTGTGGGTCTGTCTTTGTTTAGCAATCACACAATAGGATGAGAAAACAGCCTCGAAAAAAAGATTGCATGAAATATTCATTGTTGGTCATTTAGAAAATGCATGATCAGGGTTGTCTAAACTGACACATGATATGGATGTTCATCAGCTTGCCAGCTTCGGTGAACTCATAACAGCAACAGCTTTAGCCCCCAGAGTATTTCTGTCTCTTAAAAGACCCAGCAGTAACTTGTACATAGTTCCATATCCTGCACCTTGGTTTCAGTTTGAAATAGCAGGATTTCCTTCTTTGATGGAAAAAGCATTAAGCATGATTATCTGAAGAAGAACTGCGTATTGGAGTGGAGTGCTCCATTCACCAGATGATTTCACTGTGGCATTCTGCTCCAATATGACATCCCTCTTAGGTAAGTATTTTAGCACCTTGTAGGCTGTTACTGAAAGAATAAATCCATTGTTCCAGTCAATGAAGTGGGAACTTTTTCACTTGCGTAAATTCTGGGTGTACTTCTGCTTTTTGATGACCCAGTTCATTCAGGTATATTAACAGGAGTTAACAGAGGCACAAGGAGCCATCTGGTTTTTGTCTTATGTAGTTTTGCTTGGATGTTTTTACCTGGTAATTGCTCTGGTTGGGGTAGCATTTGTTACTAATTTTTCAATGTAGTAATAATGGACAAAGCATTATTGCCATCCTTATATGTGAGCCTGTTTGTGTTTAAATCTATAAAGCTATGGCAGCAATATATGGTTTGTCCAGATCCTAAATTTTTTTCTCCTGAGAATTCAAGTAGAAATGTGATACTGATCTAAAATCTGTTACCAGGAGGTAACAGTACTATGGAACATAAACATTACCTCTCCAAAGCACCACTCTTAGTTCTGTCACCCTCCATCACTGAACTCTGAGTTCAATCTGTAAAACCTCGGCTCATGGTAGACTAGAAAAGGAGAAGTCTTTGTGTGTGCATTTGTATATATGTGTGTATGGAAGGGATGAATGAACTCCTAAAATTGCCCAGTGGCAGTTTGACAACCACTAAAAGGGTTCCTCTTTCTCATCCAACCTGTGCTGAAGATTTCACCTCCTATACTCTTGAAACCTATCTGTATCTATGATCATCTGAGGACTTGGCAGGATCTTTTTAGGGGAAATTTTTTTCATGGTAGAACATTTAATGGCTTCATTTAATGTCTCAGTTTTTCCCATTTACTCCTTTTTTTTCTCCTACCAACTGAATTGATTGCTGTTGCTAATTGCACAGAAACATCTTGAAATACCTCAGACTTTCCGAAGATCAGGCTCTGAATTGTGCTGTCTCTGCTTACAGCAATCAGTTGGAAGCTCTTTGAGCTCCAATTGCCTTCCTGTGAAGTGCACTGCTGAGAAGAAAAGGGAAAGAGTCAAGTTCTACTGGCAAATCCACAGCCTCTTGGAATGGTCATTGCTTCTTTTCTGCTCTGATCTTGGTCTGCAAGTCCAGATGCATCTGATTGTGTATAAACTGGTTCTTTGCCTGTTTGTCCTGGAAGATGTTACAAATACTTGAATATGCTGAAGATACAAGTTTCCTCAAGTCCATTGCCAGTCAGGTGGGGTCTCTTCCTTCCCTCCTGACTTTTCATCTTAGTCATGCTGTGGCCAGTTGTGCCCTGTGCTGGCTGGTTCAAGCATATCAAGGTCTGGTCCAAGGTTGGAATGATTCAGTTTTTTAGAGGGGAAAAATTTTTTTATCAAATTGGTTGGAGAAAGCCCTTATTTAAATATAAAATTAGTGGGGCATCTATTAAATACTTGGTCTGTCCGATAAGACCAAGGCACACAGCTTTAACCAAGTGCTGCTTGGGATGCTTTGAATGAGAATATTCAGATTTCAAATCATAATGGGGCTCATCATCTTTCACCTTGTCAGTGAAGTGATTTGAATCTACATGAGTAAATTTTAAAAAAACCACAAGGCAAATATGTTCAAGAACACAATCCTGTCATCTAGAATTTGTGTGTCATCCAAACATCAGAAGTACCCATCCCCCAGCTCCGCATGAGAGACAATTCAGACTGTATCACTATTCCAGACCTTTGTGAAAACAACCATAAATACATGCATTTGGGTGATAATCATAAATATGTGAAGTGTATTGCCTACTTTGAAGTCTGTAGCTCAGTCCCTGGGAAAAAAAAGAAAAAAGTTAAATATAAAGAGTTTATAGAAATGTAAGAGCAAGGGAAGGAATTTGTGCTGAAAGCAAAATCTCCAACTCCATAAATGTCTGACCATTTAAAACTAGGGGAATCACTGTAAGTGCTTCATGCTTCCTAGCACACCTATTCTCATACTGGATGATTTCTGTAGCCCTTTATACCCATTGTGGTGAATTGCCAGAGAAAGGCATATTTTAGCTGCTCCTTATTAAGAAAAGTATCTGAGGAAAATTTCTGAGAACTAGACTTTCGGCTGTACTTCTACATTTTCATGTTCTTAAAAATGGATTTTTATTGCCACCAAAGGCTCTTCAGCACAAATATCTCCAGGGTTGAAAGCAAGAATGGAAAGCATTGTTTACTGATAATTTGTAAAGTTTTGTGTGAATTTTGGAGCACATTTTATGTATAGAGAATGTGCACATCTGCCAGCAGAATAAGGGCTCGTGTCTGAACTGCCAACAGCAATAGACTGCGCATGTATCAGGAAGGGTTTGTCAACTGCTCCCTTCTTTTAATTTGCACGGTTAGTGCTGTGAGGTTTATGCAAGGCAGCTCTCAGGGGAGGGGACTGAAAGTTCTTTGAAGTCCTTTGTGGTGGCTGTCTAATCTGGAGAAGAGGATTACTTTCTTTCTGCCAGAAGCACATGACAGTTTGGTAATTAATGAGCATCATAAAGTTCTCTTTTTCTATTAGATACCCATTAGTAAACCTGGGATGGTTGTCATTTTGGACAAAACCATGCATATCCTCATTTTATCCCAACATCAAAGGGGATCTCCTACTGTCTGATGCTGAATGCTCTAATTGTGTTTGCGTTTGGTGGAGTTGGTGCAGAATGCATCTGAAACAAGCCTTGGCATAAACTGGAGGTCCTGTGATTGGACACACAGCCTGAGCCTTCCCAGAGCTAACAGCTTAAAGGGGTGGTGGGTTTCTCTATTATTTTAAACGTACTGCTCTCTTCCTCTCCTGTCTGTCTGTTTATGCTATTTGTTTTCCTTTGAGAATACAGAAATTAACATACTTTCCACATCCATATCATGCTGAAAAAAAGGAAAGCACTGTGTTGGGCTATTTCCCTTTCCCCTTTTGATATAGTATTACAAAAAGTCTTTCTTTAGGATTTAAGAGCATTTCAGGTATTAAAGCTCTCTTGGGTTGTCTTTTTCACATTATTCTGAAAGTACAGAATGGTTTCCTGCTCTTTATATTTGGCTCTTTTATACTGAAACAGTTGAAAAGTCCTAGTCTGTGGACTTTTTCTTTTTGAGAAAATGTCACCCTTTCTTCCAAAGGGTCCAGTTTCTGAATGCAGTGTAGTTTCTTCAACTGCATTTAATCTCCTTTAGAAATAAGAAGAATGGCTAAGCAGCCTGTTTTATATATTCTGAATTTAAGATTTTTTTCTGAAGGTCAGATGCTCATCCTATACTCAAAATCTGTGCCGAATATAGGCAGCAAAGAACTCAAGGATATGCAGGAGCCTTTTCTATACATAGGGTTGGACCAGAAAGCTCCACTGTAATGAAATGTGATGACTTCAGAGGGACTGTTCAGTTGTGAAGCCTAAAGAGGAAAATACACACTTAAGATTCCTTTTGGGTTTTTTTCCTCTTATATTATCTTCTCTTTTTAATAGGATTGTCTGTACTATTTGGAGTATCAGATGGGCACAGAGTTCTTGTTCAGGGTTAGTCTGGATGCTGTATGTTGTAACTGTTAACTCAGTATTAGCAAACAAAGTACTATTAATTTTTGCATCTCGTTGGTGAAAAAGCCCTGGTGTTCTAACAAAGCAACTGTAAAAATCTTCAGTATAAAAACACATAAAATACAGCTAACTGGCTTTAACTAGCCAAAATGTTCAGCATAATCACAGGCAGTATGGGTGGAAAGGAAACTGGCAAAAATAAGATGTTCTTCTTTTCTAATAAAACTGGAATAGACAGACTGAAATGCTTGTGAAATAAGTGTACCTTCCTCACTAAAATCCCTAGGAAGATGAACTTAGGTAAATAAAAAGTCAGATTAATCAGAATTGGGAACTAATTTTTTTCAGATGATATATTAAATATTTTAAAAAGAAAAATAATATAGTTATTATTTTTGTTATATCTAGGGTCTGAACTTTCAGTCATGATTTTATGACTCATCTTTGCCCTGAGGTGATGAAAGGGATGAGTAACACCATTGAAGATACAAAACCACTTGTAAATATAATCCCTGTGTTCTCTCATGTTTCAAATCGGAACTGGTCAGAAGATTTACTGTGGGACAGCTCTTCATTGCAAAATGGCAATCCATATAAATGTTCTACTTTTGACAATTTTCTTTGTATTAAAATATTGGGGCAGAATGTTTTAACAGACTTGAAACAGAAGTTCTTTACATTTTGGAATGTAACATTTTTACCCTGTAAAATAGCTTTCTAGCCCATTGCTTAAAATTAAGAAGAAAAAATCAGTTTCAATCCGAAAAGGACCCCAAAAAATTTATGAAAATGTCAAGGGTTTTTCCTCTTTTAGAATTATAAAAAAAATTGTGCAATTCAAACGACCATTCCACATTTGCTTCTGGAGTTGATACATTGAATTTGTAACTGACTCTGGACACAAACTTCACGTGTGTTCCCCAGTGTAGACTCCAGCAATCCATTGCAATGCGGGGTTGGGGCTGGAAAAGCCAAAGCCCACCTGGAGTCAAATCAGGCAAGAAATGGAAAGGGCAACAAGAAGGGCTTCTGCAAGTGTGTCCGCTGGTAAAACGTGGGTCTGCTACTGACCGAGGTGTTGGGCTTGGTGACAAAAGACACAGAGAAGGCCGAGGTTCTCAGTGAACTCTCCGTTTCTTTCTCTACTGATAAGACCAACCTTCAGCAGTCCCAGGTTCCTGAGTCCAGTGAGAAAGTCTGAAGCAATGAAGACTTGCCCTCAGTGCAATAATGTCAGGTTCCCCCAGGGAATAATGGCAGTTTAAAGAAGCTGGATGTACACAAGTGCGTGAGGACTGACGAGATGCGCTCGGGAGGGAGCTGGCTGGTGTTGGGAGGCGACTCTCAATTATCATTGAAAGGTCATGGCTATTGGGACAGGTTTCTGAGGACTGAAATAAAGCAAATGTGACTTATGACTTCAAGGAGGGCAAAAAGGAGAACCTGAGAATTACAGGCAAATCAGCTTCACCTCCCGGGGAAGGCAATGGAGAAAATACATTTTAGCCCCAGAGTATTTCTAAGCGTGCTAAGGACAGAAGGTGACTGGGAGTGCTCAGCATTGATTATGAAGTGGGGAAATAATCTCTGGCAAGCCTGGTAGCCTTCTCTAATGAACGGTGAATGTTGCAGTGGATATTGTTTATCTTGACTTCAGTAAAACTTTTGACGCTGTCTAACATAGCGACATCCTTGCTGACTAGCTGCTGATGGGGAGGGTGGGCTGAGACCTGGCTGAACTGCTGGGCTCACTCCTGTGATCAGCCGTGGGACGTCCTGCTGGAGGCAGCACCAGTGCTGTACCCAAGGAACCAATACAGGAGCCAAATACTGTTAAACCTCTTTGTTAATGACAAGGAGGAGGCTGTGTTATCTTTTAGGTTGTTAGTCCTGTTTGACCTGACTTAGGACTGATACATTTAAACTCCTTAACTATTTGCCAGGAGGCCATAATTCTGAGTACATTCCATTGTGTGAAAGATGAGCCATTAAAATATGAGACTTTATTGTAAAAAGAGTATAGAATTTATAAACAAAAGTTCCATTATCCGTCTCATTGGTTTGTGCTACAGAAAAGAATTTGTGGAGAACCATAGGGTATTCAACAATAATCCAACAGCAGGGAAGAGCTGAAGTATATTCTTTTTCCATAGAGATTTATGCTGATTTGTAGAATTTTAAATCCAGTTTTATTAATGCCTTCCCACTCTCAGTAGGAAATACTCAGAACATACGAGGAAACTGTCTTATGAAACAAGATTTTATTTTAATAATGTGGATATTATTGTACAGCTACTCAGACATAAAGAGAATGAATTGTACCTCATGGGTCTCTTGAAATCAGTATGGAGCCTCCAGACCAGCTCAGTGGCTTAGCTCAACTCGGTGCAAGAATTTTCTTCCTCTCTTCCATGGCGACAATACTAATTGAACTTCTTCAATTGGTCTGAAACACTCATGATCCACTTTATATTTTGTGGTAGGTAGATTATGAATTGCTGAACAGGGCAATGGTCTCTAACGGTGACCAAAAGCAGATGCCTGGGGAAGAATATAATAGGGTTAACATATCCTGGTACTTCCACTTAATCATCTCTCAGTCTCTCACAAGTTGTTATTCAGGGAATTCTTGAGTTTGAAATGGCTTCTATGTACTTAGAAGCTGTCAGTGGATTTCCCTTATGTTGGTTTGCCCAATCTATCCTCGAGCCTATTATGTAACGTAGGGTACTCCCCCTGTTTAGTTGGTTAGGAATAACAGAGGCTAGAGATTGCATAGCTGTTCTCTCCTGTATTTTGGCAGCTTGAGGTTGATGGGAATGGCTGGTCTGGCCACTGGACAGTATCTGTCTGCACAAGGGGGCTGGTTAGAGCAGACACTAAGACCAGAGCACTTAGAAACTTTTTGTGATGACACTCCTGCTCCCTGTAGAAACAGAAAATACACATTAAAACATTCCACAACAGCTACAACTACACATACAGGAATTGGCTTAACATGAATTGACTGTCTTAACTTTCAGATTGACTGTCTTCTGTATGGTGACAAAGGTGTGATCTCTCAGGCTTTTGTGCACGCTCGCTTGTTCAGCTTAGTAGCAATTTGGTCCCTCTGATCTCCTAATTTTTTTACAGTACATAAGATGCAGGAGTACTATTTTTGTGTATTAAATAAATAAATAAATAACCTCTCTCTTCGAGACCGGAGGGAAAAGGAACCTTAAAGTCTTACTCCATGTGCAGAGTGGAACACATCCCACCCAGCTTTAGCTACCTCCAATATCTTCACTTGATCTAGTTACCCAGTCTCCCCCTTAGAGCCAAGGGAGAGGAATAGCCCATTCATCTGACCTGTTTTAAATGTCTATATTAAGATGAGACAAATCATGTCCTAATAGGTACTCTCAGAAGTTGATTCATCTCAACTTCATAGAGATATATAAAATAGGTCACATGAATCACCCATTTCTCTCCATTGACTGTAGAGGGAGACGAATTCTACCTACTATATTTTCAGGAATCTGTTTGTATTTTATAAATCTACATTTGGCTGAATAAATAAGTGACTGATCTATTACCATGTGAAGGTGATATTAGCCTCAGTGATCCAGCTCACAGTCTTATATCTGCCTCACAAAGCTGAAGGACTCTCATAGGGAAAGATTCTCTTAAGACATTGCAAGGAGCTTCCACCAGTGAGGGCAGTTAGTAGTGCTGTGAGGAAGGACCAGGTGTGTGGTTAACGTGCCTGAGGTCTTTCATTTTCCTGACCTCTGGCTGATGGAACAGAGGCAAAAGGGAAAGCCTGCTATGATGCACATTGCCTTTACAGGATGCTGGCAGAAAAGCTGTCTTGGTCAGACGTGGTCTGGAGCTGGTTCAAAACCACCATGGCAAAATTATGAATGCCAGGAGAAGAATTGAGGGCTTGTTAGTTTTATGCAAATCACAGAATTCCTGTAGCTTCTGTCATGTATTTGAAAATACACAATGCAAAAGGACACAGAGTGTGGAACAGAGCAGCAAAGTGGATCTCCATGGGTTATCTGCACTTTATTCAAACCATAGCAGCCTATCTGAATGCAATAATTATGTCCTTAATGCCATAAGAAAATGTTGCAGTGGAGAGGCAAGTATCCAGCACACAGATTAATGTGCAATGTGTTAGGTAGACACAAAGTCTTGTAACATGGACAGTTAAGGTAAAAGAAAAGCAGAAAGGATATAAGTTAAATGTTGAAAGAGTTTACTTGGTTAGAAGTTTCCTTGTAGAAGTGAAGAAGACTTTGGTTTTAAACTCATTTAAGATGGTGTCTTATCTGTATGAGCCAGTGCTGTGGTTCCATTGGATGCATCTTGTAAGAAAAAAACTAAGTGAATTTTGAAAAGAAAGCTGTTTTTCACAGTGAAGTTTAGAGAATATAGATAAACAACATGGACAATTTAGATCAAGGTGTTTGTGCTGTGCTGGTTGCCTCAATATAGTTGAACTGCATTAGTGATTCCTATTTTCCTTGCAAGGAATTCAGTGCACACAGAGTTCTGCCTGTGTCCCATCACCTGGAGTGTGTGTGTGCTGTGCTGGGCAGTGCTGACATGCTCTTCACTTCTGCTCTGTGCCTCCACCTCCCTGGGTCTATGCCTGAAATGAGTCTATTTCTGATTCAACAGCTGCACAACTGCTGAGCACTGAGCCAGGATCATGCTTTCTGTGCCCCTTGCATGTGGTTACAGAGAACCTTGAGTCAACTGTTTGGGTTTTTCTTGTTGTAGTCTTGTGTAATTCATTCCCAATACTGTCTGTGGGCTACAGGTAGCCAGGATCTGCTTGGTGCCACAGAGCAGAACCACACCATGAAATGGAGAAGTTCTGTGGTCTGTGCCTCTGCTCCTCACCCCTGTCGGTCACTTGTACATCACAAGCTTTGCACCAACACCTCTCCTTAGTGTGCACAGGGTACCTGTGCGGAAAATCAGTAGTAACCAAAAATTCCACATGTAAACAACTTGAAAATAAACCCGAATGTTTATTCTGCTCTATCTCAATGTTCAAAGGGAGTTCAAAGCCAAGTTTATTTTTGAATGACAAAATACTTGTGGCAAGTTACTGGTGCCAGATTTGTACAGATAAATGGTGGTCTGGGCATAGTTTTCAGGGTAAAGTTTTCTTTTGCAGTGTGATATGATTATGAGTGTTTGCCAAAATGCTTTGGAATTGTTATAATTCATACAGAGCTTAAAAGATACTTTTACTAACATTTTTCATCCTTTTCAGACATCTATTAAATTCATCATTTCTTATTTGTAAGCACAGCACCAACCCTGTTTACTATAGCAACAGAACTTCAATAAACTTTATGCTTGTTTTTAAAAAAACAAGCAAAACTAACATAGAAGTGCTGTGCTGAACCAACACACATTGAATTCAAGCCTTTCACGTTTCATGAGTTTTGCAAATGCTGTCATATTGAAAATCATGCCTGGTGTCAGTCAGACTCTGTAGTTTCAAATCTGTTGGTTCCAGAGATGGAACCTAAAGACAAAATAGAGGTGCAGATCCTGATTCTTACATTTTCCTTCCAAAGTTCACAGATTTGTCAACATGTGATAATATAAGTGTGTAACACTTCATCAGGCCATAGTTGTGAATAATAGGACAGTGATCAGGCATCTTTCTCCTTCCTCCTCCCCTTGCTGTGGATTTTCACTTCATCAGAAGTGACTTTACACAAGCAATGTGCTCTGTGTGTAAGGTCTGACTGGTCTTACTCTGTTCCCATGCCAATTATTTTTCTAGCAATAATTTTTCCTTTTTTTTTTAGAAAGAAAAGCATCAGTAAGTTACAAAATGAAAAATGAAAACAAAAATCCAGCTTCTTGTAGTTTGAAAAAATCCTAACAACATTGGGCAAGCAGCAGCAGAGTGGAGGAGCTCAGCTGGCTTATCTGACAGTAGCCATTTGCTTTAATGCAAGACACGTTTCTTTTGTCCGTGTGCAGTGAGTATCCTCTGGAATGGATATGAAAAGTAATAGGGGATGGTATGATTTGATGGTGACCCTCAGTGCCATGCTTTGAGCAGACCTATGTTGTTCTATGTTGTCAGCTGTGGAGTGGGGCTCTCTTCAGTCATCAAAGCATTTAGCAGAGTTTACAGTCTGCTGTTTACATTATTGGCCAGTACTTCACTCTCCTGAATACAGTTTAACTATTCCACCGCTCCTGTGATGAGTATTCTTTTCGGCAGCAGCAGTCCTCACAGCCTTGGAACATTGTTTTTGGACACAAACATACACAAGTTATTAGAACACAAGATCAAAGGAGGTGTCCCACTGTCTTCCTTTCAATGCTCCCATTGTGTTTGTATGCTGAAGCCTGCTAGAGAGTTAGAACCAGAGAAGGGGGAGAAGGGGGAAGGAAACCTTTGTACAAAGGTACTTGTCACTGAGAGAAGCCCATAAAAGATGATGTGAGAAAAGACACCAGGTGGAGTATAAACCACCCTTATTGTTAAGAAATGCAAATAAAAATCCTCTCCTATATTAAAACTTTCTTACTTGTCATTTCTTAGATGTTAAAGGAAAGGTTCTGATTATTGAAGTCATGGCAGTACTTTTTACTTTGCTTCTTTTCTTTTTATGTGTAGCACACTATACACAATGTTGGCAAAAGTTATTTTTCCTCTTTTTCTGCATATTGTTACAGTTGTTAGCAAATTTCATCTCAGCAAAATGTCCACTGGAAAAAAAAAAGCTCAGAAAAATCACACTTTAAAATATCTCAAAGATTCCATTTTATGAAGGACATTCACAGTTTTGGATTTGTAAATAAACTGCTAGTTCATTTTATTTGGATAGGAACTGTGTTTTCTTTAGGGAAACTTTGACAGAAAAATTCCTGGTAATTTTGTATGAACTTTGAATTTGTTTTGGTGGATCTGCAGTCAGATTCCAAGCAAACAGATTTGAGACCCAGCACCCAGTAAAACATACTGAAAAAACCAGTTGCTTTTAAGTTGCTGGAAAAGCCCTGGCCCAGCTTCCTCAGCTACAGAGAGATATATGGTAGCAAGAGTCTCTCACTTGTTTCAAGCAGCATCAGCTGATTTTTTTCACCTTTCCACTTTTCTAATGAGCTGAAATCTGGATTATTGAGTTGGCTATGCAAAGTACTTGGAGAGAGAAGTTGCAGGACACTGCTCTATAACCTCCCCCTCGTGCATTCTTCCATTTAAAGACTTCAAAGATTCATTTCCCTGAATACAATGAAAAGAAGATCTGATACTACCTGAACAGAAGTATTTTAGTGGAGCCAGTACAAAGGCCAACTAGCTGTCTCCTGGTGGTTGTTGTGGAAAACATCTCATCTCCTGAATAAGCACTTGTCACCCTGAACTACCAGCCCTTAAACCCAACAGCTATCTCTGCATGGTTGGTTTTCTTGGATTGTAGAGAGGTAAATAACTAAATACTTTGGTTGTCCATTGGAATATGGAGACATAGTGGTTTAACAATCTGAGACTATGAAGTTGGCCAGGGTTTTCTCCAGCCAATTACTACAGGCTCTCAGAAGACGTATTGGCACAATCTTGATGTAGGCCTGGAAAAATTTCTCATGGTACCTGAGCATGTGCAATATTTGGCAAGTGATGTAGTGAATGTGCTCATTTGTGATAGACATCTTTCTGCTGCACAGACACTGTTTGAACTTGCTGATCAGTCTTTCTTCCCCCTCTAGGGTCAGGGCAGTTGCTGACATCCTAGAAAAACCCAAGGAAAACCTGCGAAACAAGTATGTTTAGAGTTGAAAGGATGCCCTAGTGCGGACTCATGCCAAAGCTTTGAGGCAATAAGCCAAGGTTCCAAAGTTGCTAAAACCAGTAGATGGTAACACACCAGACTGGAAAAATGCCTGAGGTAAAGGTGCTGAAAAAACTACCAAGGCCACAGGTACCAAGGTTGAAGGCCCAAGTTAAAACAGTGTCTTGTGACAGGCATCTCATTTGTGTGTCCTGGGAGTGAGCAATCAAAGCACTCTTATGGTCATCAAAACAAAATTTAAATGTTCTT
This sequence comes from Grallaria varia, assembly GCA_013396735.1. Classification (NCBI taxonomy): domain Eukaryota; kingdom Metazoa; phylum Chordata; class Aves; order Passeriformes; family Formicariidae; genus Grallaria; species Grallaria varia. The sequence continues at coordinate 1,740,415 of VWZG01005870.1, read as the reverse complement.
AAAAGGATTGTTCATAACTTTGAGACTGGGATTGGGCCTAAATGTGTCAGCAAGGCAGTGAGTGAGACAATTGTTGAGGAGGAAACTTGACTGTGGGCAATTCTTCGTTGATGGAGTAAAAGGGGATTGGTTGGAAGGTGGCTGAAACGAAGACTGCGAGTGGTTTGTAACCATTTGTGATTTTGAGAGAGATGAAGATAAAAATTCTGTATTAGCTGGGTCCTGGAAATCTCAAGAGCTTAGATATATTTCATGTTGTCCCCAGGAATGGTGCTGAGAACACCAGAAACCTCTTTAGAAACATGCAATTTTGTATGTTTTTCCATTCACAGCTGAGCAGCCTTTTCTTAAAACACTTCTGTACAATATGGAGTTAGATTATTTAATGCAGAGGAGCAGCCATGGAACTTGTACTTTATTGCCTCTGTGTACACGTTTATTTATTTATTTATTTTTTTAGAATTACAGGGGAGTTTTCCACTTTAAAAAACACGCTAACCCTCACTTTTTCTGGAGGTAGTCTAGCATGACCTGCATGCTACTTCCACGGGGAAGGGAACAGCACCTGACCATGGGAGGCCAATACCTGACTTTTTTTATCTCCAGCTGGGTGGGAACATAGCAGGAGGAGGGAAGAAAAGGAAGGACATAACGCAGAGGAACTGGAAAGCAGTATCCCACCACTTGCCCCATTACCCAGACAGGAATATCAGCATGGTGCTTTCATCTGTCACATGTAGGAAGCAGCAGCCTGGAGGGAAGGGATGCTCTGCTGCCCTCCTGTCTCAGGCACCAAGCAGAGCCCTGTTGTGCCGTGGCTGTCGGTGGTTCTGCCATGTGGCCTGTGTGCTGCGCAGGGCTGGGCCCTCTCCACTGGCCACAGGGACTTTCTGAGTGTGTCAGTACAGCCTCTAAAATGGGGAGGTGAATCCCATCAGCTATTTACATTTGGTGTCATGGGCTATAACTGTAGATCCACGTCTTACATGTTCTCTGACTAAATATGCCAGTCTAAACCCAAGTACACTGTTAGGATGAAGTGTAGCATTTCTGACCTCTAAATATGAGGACTTTGGGACACTTACTTTCATGTAGCCTTTTATCATGTTTAGTTATCTTTAGGTAGGTGTCAAATCTGAACCTTTTCAATGCTGGTTTACTTTACCGTGCACTAGGCTAACATGGCTTTTTGCCCAGTCTTCTGTAGTTTACATACAAATATAGAATCAAATTAGACACACTGTTTTGGCTGCTATCATTGCATAGAAGTACTCCACTCTCGTCAGAACCAACTTTCAGGAGTACACACAGGGTTCTTCTCAGACTAACCAAGGATATAACTCTTGTTATTTCAAGTATTGTCATTAATTTTGCTATGCTATTGAATAATGAAAATTAATTCCCAAAGTGGTCTTATTCACTTGCTCCCTGGCTAAGATACATTTCCTGTCATCAACTAGTTTATAGTATAGTGAGGTTCAAAAGGGTTTTCCATCTTCTGAAGAAGTAGAGCATAGTCAGCACTAATGAAAGGGCAATGAATAATACTCTACGTCATAACTTTCTAACTTTAAGAATTCCACTGGGGTCACTGGGTTGAATTAGAGACCCTTTAATCACTAGTACTGTTCTGTGAATGGTGTACTTTGATATTTTACTTGACGTCACTACTTAACACACTTCTGGCTCCGTGGAAGGAAAAACAAAAGGCTTTGTATGCCTTGAGGTCCTCGTAGTTTGAGGATCATTATAAGTCTACTGAGTCAAATCTTGAGGTCACTGTTTAGTTAAACCATGCTAAATCCTCCTGAAATCAACTGGAATTTTTCTGAGCAAAACCATCCTAAGAATCGCAAGATTTGGCTCTTTAAGAGTTGCTAAAACTTTCTCTTTCCCAGGCGGAGGAAGAATTAGTTGCCGTTGTGATTCAATGCAACCAGCTTGTAATTGTGTTATTCCTGCGCCCAAGCAGTACAGTCATGAATCCCACTGTACACGGACTCAGTTACTGACATTTGGGCTTCTGTTGTCCCACTTGCTCTCCTGTGAAAACCTTGGTTTTGCAGACTACGCCATTGTCTATAATTAAAAAGGACTTGCTTTAAACTCTAACAAATGTTGCACATGTGAAAGCAGTACTGGCACAAGAGTGGCTGTGTTACGAACACAAGTGCCTTCGTCTCTGTAACTGGGACACAAGTGGACCTCTGCAAACTGCTGTGAAAGCGAGGGCTTCTTCCCCCAGCCATTTGTTCAGACCTGCTGAACTCGTGACATTTCTTAGGCCTCATTTTGTTATCAAGAGCTAAATGATGGAGGCACCATTTCATAAGATAAATGGATAAATTTCTTGTAAACAGTGGAGATAAGTGATATTCCAAAAAAATATTTGCTGATGAAGTTTTAAAAGCATACTTGCGTATATGCCAAACTGAGGAGAAAAGAAAATTGTTATTATAATTTTGAATTTCTTAATACACATCTGAGAGTTTTTACAAGTTTTCACAGTCTAGGTAAGGCTCATGCCCCAAGGAGCCTGCTTCATCTAAATCACTTTCTTCCCCTCTTTCTCCTCCCAAAACAAGAGACAATCTTCAAAGGAACAAATATGTCACTTTAAATACACAACATAAAAAATGGGCCAAATAAATTATTAAAATACGTAAAAAAGAGATTCACAGAAGATGCATGTTATTAGCTATTTGACAAGTGATTGATGCTGTCTCAGTGGCTGCATTTCACAATGCAAGTGCTTCCTCTGCTAGACAGATAAATAGTTGAAATAATGTGAGAAATTACTTTGCAATCATCCAAAGAACAATTTGGCTTTAAATGGTTCATTTAATGGCATTGGATTGGCTGTGCTGTGTAGTTGTTTCATACCAGACCTTTACCACATCCATGTGCTTTGGAATTCCTTCTAAAAATGAGTTTCAAGCCTGACCCTCCTCTCCCGGTCCCAATTCCCTGCAGAAGTGTTACTACATATGCTTTGAATTTTTTTTTCAGATGAGCTCCCAAGCCTAACTCCTTCCTCCCTGTGCTTAAAACGTATGGATTTGAAAGCACAGATGTGGCCTTGAAGTTTTTTGGACCAGGCCCATCTGGGTCAAACCCTACATAGTTTGACTAGTAGTTTCTTGAATAAAATTCTCAGAAGTCTTCATTTTTTCTTGTTCTGAATCTACTACACGCTCCCTTTTATCTCTCCTAGTTGAACTACAAGGATCTCAAGGGAGATGTAATTTTCATAAACAGAAAAATAATGACCAGACAGAGGGAAGGAAATTTTTAATGACTGTGAGAATTGTCTTTATGAAGCAGAAAGTTTCCTTTTAGTTTATGCTATATGTAAAAAATATACCATTCATAAATTGGAGAAGAAGGGGAGATTCTTTGTAAATCTCATCTACTTAACTAATAATTCAAAAAAAGCTGAGAGAGGCTTTGTCCTCCTGCTGCCAGCATTTTAAGTCACTGAGAGAGTGTTCCGGACCTGACCCTGAAAACTGCATTTTGGCTTTAGCAGTGAGTTCATTAGGATCGCTTGTGTGCGAGGGGATGCCCGTGAAAAACAGTTCGCAGGACTAAGTCAATACAACAACTGCTTTTCCAGACGGGCTGGCTTCCTTCGCAATCCAGACACCGCCAAGCAGGCACACGGCGGGTTCAGCCCCGCACCCCAGCACGGGGGCGCGGGAGGCAGCGAGCGGGAACCGCGGGGTGCGGAGCCCTCGGCACCCCCCGAGGGACGGCCCGGAGGACACCCCGCGGCCCGGGCGGGGACAGAGCGGGGACCGAGGGGGCAGAGCGGGGACCGAGGGGGCAGAGCGGGATTGAGGGGGCAGAGCGGGAC
>VWZG01005870.1:1709819-1736021 GCA_013396735.1 Grallaria varia | reverse complement strand
TTTTTTTCTTTTCTTCCTTTTTGAGCCTCCAAAAGGCTCACTCGCCCCTTTCATCTGCCGCCGCGGCCCAATGGGAAGGCGGAGGCTGCCTGCAAGTGGTCTAATCTCAATGAGGTGTCAATCATGTTCCCCGGTGGGTGAAGTAAGGTCTTTTGTAACCGCCTCTGTCTTTGGGAAAGAGAGGAGAGAGGAGGAAGGCTGGAGCCGAGAGGGGGACGCCGGACCGTGCTGCAGGAGAGGAGCTGAGATTTGAGCTCGCTTGTGCTTAGCAGGGAAAAGCGGAGCACATGGATTTCTAAACACGCTGGGATTTTATATATCTACAAAACTAACAACAGGCGAACCTGACCCTACTGAACACAGTCAAATGAATCGTTATTGCAGATCAATGCAGAGAGATGGGGAAACTTCACTCGAAACATGGTTAGTTCCTTTCACTTGCTACTTCCTCAGTCCCTTCCCCTTATTCGGATTTTACTCGGTTTGTTGCTGTGATTTTATACTGGTGTCTAACGATCTTCCTTTATTATTTCCCTCACACACTTTCCTCCGGATCTGCCTAGCTGCCGTTTGTAAACCCCGAGAAAGTCCAGAAGGTAGGGATGGCTCCTTCTTACTGCGAGTAACTTTGAACGCCTTCCCCCGGTCCGCCCGGCTGCCCCCGGCCCCCTGCCCTCTCCCCTCAACTTTCCGCCGCGGTTTGCGCTCCCCGTGCCCTCCCCAGCCCCGGCTCTGGCCCCGGCTCTGGCCCCGGCCCCAGCCCGGCCGCGCTCGGGGATGGCCGTGGGGGCCGGGCGGGCTCTGCGGGCGCTCAGCGGCGGCATTGTCTCCTCTTTCCTAGGTGATAGTTTCGCGGTGAACGCCTCTCTGGCTCGCAAAGGGCTGGAGGACTGGATGGTGAAGCAGAAATACTCCGTGGGCAGCAGCGGCGGCGGCAGCAGCTCGGGACTCCAGCAAGGCTGCCAGCACCGCGCCGTTTGCAGGCTCTCCAGCGCCAGGGTATGTCAGCTTCCCCGCCGCCCCCCCGCCCCTTCCTTTGGAAATAGTGAACAGCAAAGGCTCTTTCTACATCCCTCGTTCCCTCCCGAGGGGCGGTTGTGCGAAGGAAGGTTTTCTTTGCCCTGATGTTGCTCCAAGGGGCTGCCCCGTGGGTGGTTTCCTTCTGCCCTTTGATGAAGTTGGGAGCTGCAGGGCAAAGTTGGTGAGGGTACAAAAGGCAGAGGAGTAAGGGAACCGGGCTGCTGGTGTCTGGGCAGTACGATTAGAGCAAAACCCTTTACAAACGGGAGCAAACAGAGAATCTTTGGGAAAAGCCCAGCACCCGGGCAGTGTGCGGAAGTTTGTGAACCCTGATTAGCGCACAAGTTTGCCTGTGACATTTTGGCAGCAAAGGAGAAGTTCCTGAAGAGTGTATCGTTATTTATTTGCTCCTTGCTGGTAATGTGTGGCTGACTTCCTCCACAAGTTACTGTCCATGTCACTTGTCCTGGCTGTTACCACACTGGTCACTTTCCACCCCTTCTCTTTTCTTCAGTCCTCCGTGTATAGCAGGGCTGGGGGAAATATTTTAGTTGCCTTTTATTTATCCTAAATGTTGTCTCTTTAAACAAAAAGGCATGATGGGAGGTAAACAGACTTAACAATTCTTAGATATGGTCCTTGTAGTGTTCCAGGGTATGATCCAGAGCTTACTGATGTTTACTGAAAGACTCTCATTGACTTTGGATCAAGCCCTGAAAGCTTCATCACTGGAGAGGTAACCTGAGAGATGGAGAGATTGGAATCTGTGCTTCCCAGCAAGCAATATGGCTCTGAAAGCACAAGCAGAGCAGGGCCACCAAACCTCCTGCAGGCTCTTTGCTTTGTTAGCTACCAGTTGTATTGTCAGAAGCCAGGACTTCTTGTGCCTCAGGAAAAATTAACTCAAGTGGAGAATACCACATTTTAGGTGGGATGTTAAAGTGAGTAGAAGATGTGTAGTATGGGAAATGCTGGTGATGGCTTTTTAGATTCCACCAGTATTGTATTTTGAGAAGGATAGATTGTGAGAGTCATTAGAAGAGGGGCAAAGAGGGTAAGATATTGATGTGTTTGTAACTGATGAGCATAGTCACCTTCAGCTTGAAGGTATGGTTGGTTAAAGTGATTTTTATTGTGCTTTACTTGGAAGCAATATGAAAGAAGTTGTCTTTGATAACAGTACGTTTGTGTATGATACAGATGCAAAGAGTAGAAACACATCCTTTTAATTATTTTTTCAATTATCACAATTTTTGTAAGTCAAGCTTTTTAGGTGTATTTTATCTTTCGTGTGTATATTTTCTGAAAAAGCTCAACTTAGAAAACTAAAACTGGAGGTTTAACAAGAGTTAAAGGTAAATAGCTCTGACTTTAGCTTGTGAAATATATTTTCTTCCACAAAGTTAATTTGCTTTGTGAAAAGAAGGAGAAAATATCTTTTGTCAAAGATACATTCTATTTGGGAGACTCTTCAGTTATCAGTTTCATGAGGTCTACTCAGCTGGAGTGACAGTAGAAAGTATTTCCCTTCTTACTCAGGAGGAAGTCCTCCTCATGATGGCTCAGCAATTAGCAAGCCATTAACTAAATGTTAGTCTACAGTTCTAGTACATTATAAAACTGTAAATAGGTTTAAATGTTTTTAAAAGCACTGTTCCCGTGAGGCTTTTTACTGTCATCCTTATAGAGCTGTTTCTGAATGTTCAAAAATATTTGCCATTTATTGCCTAATATATTTGGAAGTATCTGTATGCATATGTAGCCTGCTAATTTATTTAGTTTAATTATCATCCTGTCACAGTCACACTGGGACAGCTACATTAGAGTTCCTTTAAAATATCAACTTTTGGAATATGGAAGGATGCATTTCTAGTCCTACATTGGAACCAGATGTGCCATATGTACAGTCGTTTTGACAAGGATTATGGAGTCACAGCTATTGACTCCATAACTGAGATTGCATGACTGCTTCTATTCTGAGATCTCTTTGATCTCTCATATAAATTATACCAAGATAAAGTGAATTGTAGCCCGACCTCTTGGTTCTTTGTTCACCTCAAGATGTAGAAATAGTAGTCGCTTTTACTAATGGTTTAGCCACAGGGGGTTGTGTGGGACACTTGTCCAGCCCCAGCACTGATCAAGGACTCGTCTCCTTACTACATCAGAATTCATTGTAAAATGTTCAATGAGCTTACAAGGCTCTGTGGAATGGTACAGTTTTATTGTGTCACAGCTGAAACTTTGGCTTCTCAGTAAAACTTTTTTTTTTTTTGCCCCCAAATAGGTCCTAGATGCTGTGTTTGTGACTTTTGGCAGAGTTAGATCAAACACTGTTGAAAACATCTGCATTCACAGAAGCACTGAACTGCATTTAGAAAAAATAATGGTCCTAGAAATACTTTTCCTACTAGGAATCCTTAACCAGAGCTTCATAAGATGGTGGTTTTGTTAGTACATAGGGCTTGGTGAAATCCATTTCACTTCAAAGACCTGTTGATGGGAGAGGAGAACACTTAATTTCCAAGTCTGAAACTTCAAAGATTTGAATAATTTTCGTCAGAACTTGGATGTGATTGTGCAATTTGACTTAAATTTCTCTATATAAGCCAAAAATTCTGTCCAGGTTGTAGCTGGAAGGCGGTTTCCCTCAAGAGCAGAGGCACTGAATTGTTTTGGTGAAGTTAGTCACACAGAGGAGAGGACACTGAAGTTCAGGGTATTCATGTAGCGTTTTACAAGAGGAATGAGTGACTAATACAGGAAAACAATAAGGTTTCATTTGCAGTCCCCTCTAGAATGATTGAATTTAAAATAGTTGTGGAGAGGAGGTCTTTACATCAGTTCTCTCAAGGGCTGTTTGACTCAAGGAGAGTTCAATTATACAATACCTTTTCTCTTCCTGAACAAAAGTTTTCAGAGTTTCTTGGTTAGAGCAGACTTCCCCCAGCTGACGTGTTGTCCATGTCATGTCCTGTGAATCTGTTTCTCTCTCCTCCAGTTCACTGAAAGAACAGTAATTAGTGTCCAGCTATTGCCAAATGCACCAGTCATCTGAGAAGGGTCTCCTAGTAAAGCGTTGGGTGAAGGCATGAGCCAGGGGAAGGGGAGTGTGCCCAAAATATGTGTATGCAACTGGCCATGCTGGGCCGAGAGCTCTGATCTCATTAAACCATTGCCACCCGCCCAGCAGGGGCTGCTCTGCTCTAAAGGTTTTAATGACTGTGGAGGCTGAGGGCTGGGCTGCAGCCTTCCTCATCACGTAGGATTAAATAAAAAAGGAATTCTCTTGCATCCATGAACGGTATGAGGTTCAGAGTCAACTTCTAGTTTCAAAGCTAATTGAAACCACTGAGGTTGTAAATCTGTTAAAGCAACTGAATACACATATTTTGCTGCTTCATGATAGAGTTAACTTGTACCCAGAACAGTTTTCTGATGCTGTGGATTATCCTGTATAATCCTTAATCTTAAATTTATTCAGTGTGTTTACTTTTGCAAACTGTTTTTGGAGATCAACATTGTTTGCAAATATTCATGTATTTATTTATTTAACTGAAAAGTAGTTCTGTGCTAGAGGGGCAAATATTAAATATGACATTTGTTTGGTTCAATTTACTTTTATCTTCAAAGCCATAAGAAATTTTACTAGTTTTTTGTGCGTCTCATTGACATCTGTGCCTGGGAATGGAAAAAATATCATATCTTTAATTAACTTTCAAACCAACTCTCAGTGAGCTGCATTGAAGGTAATAATTTTAGGTAAAATGGAAAAGACTAGCTTACCACTTCTACTGAGCAATTTGGTGCTAGTGATCCTCATATTCAACCGTACTGGATATTAATTAGAGTTGAGTATCTGGTTTGGAACTAATACAGTATGAGATGCTGAGGCACATCAGTACTTCAGAGGTGGGGCTTGTTCTCCATTTGTTCTGTGCCTGTAACTGCCAGTGACATTAATGGGCATTCCTTGCATGGCTGAGAGGAGACAACACCAGTGTCAACTTCTCTGCTCCTCTACTGTGATCAATGTTAAACTAAAAAAAAAAAAACCACCCTTCCCAGTCCCCCACTGCTAAATATTGTGTGTGTGTGCAAAATGCATGGCCTTCTGGAATACACAGCTGGGGAGGTCATTCATCCAAAATAAAAATAATAAACATAAACAAGAATTTTTTAGTGATATGTACATACTGTGGCTTAAAGGCTGTTGAAATGGAAGATGTACTTGTAGCACTATTTTGGGGTGATTTCATGGGTAGAATGACTTTTGAAAGACTGCCTCCTTACTGGTATGGTGACAAGAGCAATGAAAATTTCCTTGGATGCTATCTCGTGTGACTGCTTGAAGAGATCTTTTTGACTGAAATATTTTCAAGTCCATTAATGTCAGTATTGTATAGATGATTATTCTTAATGACTCTGAGTGTTAGAATAAACAGACTCAGCAGTGACAGATATTGGTATGACTAAAAAGTATTTTAACACGCAAAAATATTCCATGTGGCATTTAAAATAAAATTGCCAAACTTTGTATAGTTAGAGGGAAAAGCAGAATCTTATTTAGTGTTGAAATTTGGTGCCAACAAACCAAGATAATTTAATTAGTGGTGCACATAGTATATCTTGACAGCTCTGGTTTGGGAAAATTATAATATGAATATTAACAATCAAAGAGTCTCTCAAAGTATTAGTGCCATGGTGATGAGATTATTGGATTGGCCAATACTGTAGCAGAAAGCTGGATTCCAAGGGAATTATCCTTGAATGATACCAGTTGGTGCAATTAAAAGCCACAATTCACTTGCCATATGGAAAGTGTTAGGCATTCTTACATGGTTTCAAAGCTATGTGTCAGAGGTTAAATTGACATATGAAGAAAAGCATAAATTAAATATTTTGTGTTATGAAATTAAAAGTTGATTTTGCTTGAGCCATATGGAGGAGCTGGATGGAAGACAGTCTGTATTTCATCAGGGCTTGTTTTATAGATGTTTCAGATTTAATGTGGTGCACTTTTAATTTGGCATGTTGATTGGAAAGCTGAATGGCCCGTGAAGTTTCTGCAAATAGTTTCATTAAAGTAACTTTTTTTTTTTTTTTTTGATCTCTAACAACCCCCTCTCTCCTACCTCCCCTAAAGTGGAGTTACTTTGGTTGGTATTTGTAAGAAGAAAGCAGATTCTGTGTAGTAGCTGGGTGAAGTCCTCATCTCTGTCTCTTGGGCTACTGATAGTCCATGTTGGCTTAGTGAAATCTTAATTCATCTGAATGAGAAGGCCTTGATTATGGAGTACTCTTTCTTCGGTAAATTGGGATGAAAAGTAACAACAATATTTTATATTCTTTAATGTCTTAAATGTAAATGATGTAGTCCAGACTTCACACTGAAACTTTACTTATAGCAGAAATGGAACATTTGCAGCACATGATTGTCGACATATGGGAATGTTCTTTACAGCAGCACTCATTAACAGAAGGGCTTTCTGTAGGTTCTGAGATCTGTAATAAGACCCAGGAGGAGCTTGGTAAGTGGCTATTTGTAGGCACCCTTCAGAAGAAGATCTTGACTTCTATGGTTTCTTTTGAGTTGGGTTATAAACGGAGGAAAGGGAAGTCTCTTGAATACTGAAACTTTGTAGGAGTTAGTTTTTGCAAAGTTGGGGAAATAATTGTTTGGTGGTGATATTTAAATCAAAATGGAATGTTGCTCCCAGTGCTGCAGATGTTGGCCTTTATAAAAATCCCTGCAGATGGATTTTGCTTCATGAATGTCAGAATCAAAATCTGGTTGGAAAAAACTGGTAAATATTCAGATGTACACAATACTTCAAGGGGTTTTTTTGTTGTTGTTGGGTTTTTTTGTGATTTTTTGGTGTGTTTTTTTTTTGGTAATGGAACCACTTTTCTAGTTGATGTACTAGTTACTCTGAATACTTGTGAGTTTTTAAACTATGTGGTTTTTTTAAACTGTGTAATACTTTTTAAACTATGTGATTTTTTTCAACTATGTGATATCCTTTCATGGAAAGTGAGGCATAGTCTTAACTAAAAAAAAAAAAAAAAGTGAAGAAATAGTCAGAGATACTCTCTCTGTGAATTTATTTAGTTATATCTGCCAACACTGGCAAGAAAACTAAGCTTGCATTTACTTATACAAAGCAACTACAGCTATGGGAGAATGAGTTGGACTGTATTCTGTTCAGGAATTATTAACCAAGTTCCAAATGCAAAATCTTCATTGTGTCTGATTTCTGAGCCAGCAAAGCATGTTTGTATTGCAGTATCTCATGACATTTGTCTTGTGGTGGTGGAGCACCAGTTGTGTTGGCTGTGCTGAAAGGGCTGTGCTGGCTTTTAGCATAAGCTCAGAGAGAAGGGAAATGATTTGTAAATGTCCAACTACTGCTCTCCCGGTCTCTCTGCAAGGGGCGCAGTTGAACAGTACATTTGCTCTCTGTAAGCTTCTGGATTTATTGTCATGAGAGCAATATGGCATATAAATTTTCTTCTAATTTGAGGAATAAGGATGACACTTCTGAACATGTGAGACATGCTTTTTTGAGTTAGAAAGTCTCATGTAGTTAGTGTCTTCCAAATATACTGTTGTCCTGTAACTGCATGTCCACTGTTTATTAATGACTGATCCATTGGCTTGCCATGGGAGTTGTCATTCCAACAGGCTTATATCTGCAAGGATGTGTTCATCTAGATTCCTTAATCCCTATAAATTTGTGTCTCACATGACCTGATAGGTGCTTATGATATATCAGAAATACTTCTGGTTTACTGATACAGAATCTAATTGTTTGAGGAAGGGAGTGTTGCAGTCTCATGTTGGGAGGTCCTATAACACTTGTGAAATTGAGTAGCACTGGCTTTGTTTGTGTTTGTCAGAGTAAGCAGAGATGAGACAAGGAAGGCCAAGGCCCTTCTGGAATTAAATCTGGCCAAAGATTTCAAGGAAAACCAGAAGGGCTTCTTCAAATACAACAGTAACAAAAGGAAAACTAAGGATGATGTGGGCTCATTACTAGATGGAGAACCTGGTAACAGAGTAGGAGAGAAGGCAGAGTTACCAAATGCCTTCTTTGCATCTGTCTTCACTGTCAAGACCAGCCCTGAGGAATCTCTGACCCAGGAGACCAGGGTAAAAGAATATTGAAAGAAAGGCTTTCCCTGGGAGGAGTGGTCAATACCACAGAGTCTGGGCAGCCCTTCAGAAGGACCGTGGCAGGTGGGAGAGTTGCACAGAGAACTGTCTGAATTTCAACAAAGGCAATACACAGTCCTGCACCTGGGGAAGAACAACCCCATGCACCAGTGTGGCTAGGAACTGACCTGCTGGAAAACACCTCTGAGGAGAAAGACCTGGCAGTCCTGGTGGACAACAAGCTGTCCCTGGGTCAGCAGTGTGTCCTGGGGACAAGAAGCCCAGTGGGATCCTGGGATGCATTAGGAAGAGCATTGCCAGCAGATTGAGGGAGGAGATCCTGCCTCTCTACTCAGCCCTAGGGAGGCACATCTAGAGTGCTGTGTCCAGTTCTGGGCTCCTGGGGACAAGAGAGACAGGGAGCTCCTGGAGTCCAGCAGAGGCTGCAAGGATGGTTAAGAAACTGGAGCATCTCTCTTATGAGGAAAGGCTGAGGGAGCTGGGCCTGTTCAGCCTCGAGAAGAGATGAATGAGAGGGAACCTCAACAATGTCTGTCAATGTCTGCAGGGAGGGTGTTGAGAGGCTGGAGCCAGGTGCTTCTTTGTGGTGCCCAGCAATGGGCAGAAATTGTTGCTCAGGAGGTTCCACCTGAACGTGATGAACTTTTTTCCTCTGCATTGACTGCACACTGGAGCAGGTTGCCCAGAGGGTGTGTAGAATGTCCCACACTGGAGATACTCAAGAACCATCTAGACACAATCCTGTGCTGTATGCTCTGGGATGATCATGCTTGCACAGGGAATTTGGACCAGATGGCTCACTGTGATGTCTTCCAACCTAAACCATTTTGTGATTCTGTGGCATGGCCTATTGTATATTACAGGACAATAAATGATCCTGTTGTTTTAGTCTATAAAACTGGTGGAGTAAATCTTTTTGCTCCTCAGATGACCAGACAGTGGCCATGAGAGACTGAAATGTCATTGGTGCCTAAGAAGCTCCTGAATGGCCAAGAGCCCTGTAAAAATACGCATGTAAGGTCCCACCACACACCAACATCTCAGCTAGGGTAATAGAAGACACTGGTTCCCTGATTCAAACAATGGTTCCTGCTAAACATGTATCAAAGGAGTTCTTCCTTAAACCTGAAGCTGTTAATAAATTTAATACTTGTGAACCAGACTTACCAGGCAAGCAGTTTTTCCTCTTTTTGTCAAAGCTCTGGTAATTTGGTAATTTGCTCCAATAACGCTTCTAGATCTGAGAATTCCGTGGAACTCCTGACACCCATTGAGCTGGGTGTGAGAGGGTATCTTGCTTATACCTTGAGAAGGACCATCTATCAGTCTTTCTTTCAGCTTTAATGGGTTTGGATTTCAATGCAGGCTCGGTGGCTCTGGTCCCTTGTATCACTTGCAATGAGAATACCTTGAGAATGTGAGATCCTACCTTAAATGTGGGAGATTGCTTATGTTCTGAGGAAAATTTACAACAGAGATCTTCTAAAGTGCCTGAAATATTCAGCCATGTATCCTTGGACTTCGAACTAACAAATGCAGGCAGTGTATGTTGCTTTAGCTCAGAGGTGGATTGGCATGTGGTCAGAACAGTCTGTGCACTGTCCATCCAGAGAAATACTTCGTATTTTGCGATTAGGGTGGAATTTAATGCATTTGGGGGCATTACTGTGGCAGCTTTAAAGGGATTAAGTATATTGAGGTTCCTATTAAAGTATAACATTGTGATTCAAGATCTGTGAAAGAAAATCATGCATGGGTGTTTGATCTTGGGGTGCAGCCACACATGCTGTGAGGCATAAAATAAGGGGATAGACTCAGTAGGGAAGTGACAGAACAAAGTACTGTCTTGCAGGAGAAATGGGATTTGGGAGCAGCTTCAGATCTTTTGATCCATACTCTGATGCGAATGATGAGTGGTACGGAGGTGAGAGATTTGTCTTGGGGGAGGAAGGAGAACGGTGGGTAGTGTGTTGCATTGCCCTCAGAGATAGTTTTCTGTCTGATTCCCCAAAGGCTTGATAGTGGTAGGTAAGGACTAAGCCTCTTCTTGTCCTATCTTAAAAAAATCTTTTATAGTTCCAGGACAGTTAGTTTCAAGAGAGTTAGGTAAAGAAGGTAGTAGCTGTAAAGCTAAGCCTTATGCGTTAAGTGCATATAAAGAACAAATGCCTGTTTGGGGGAGTGGGAATTTTCTCTGAGCATAGAGTGTCCCAGTCCTGAGCTCACAGAATAACAAGCAGCCTCTGTATTGCGTAAGATGCTGCGGTTAAGCCTGTATCAGTGTTTCTGTAATAAACTGCTCTTTTTGAAACAATAAATAATAATTTTGCTTGTGAACTTTCCGAGTCTCTCTCTGTTCATATAGTGTACGTGTGTGTACACTACAGACACTCATTCCCCTGTAAAGAGAGAACATCATAGTCTAGCAAACAGAGTATCTGTCATTCCAGCTGAGCAAAGGTCTAAGGCAATAGCCCAAAATATCCTGGAAGAAATTCTAAAAAGCATTGAAGAAATCATTCGTCTGATCCTAGAAGAAGGTCTTTGATGTAATCCCGGTAAGTTTATACTGGGAGCCTGCCTATTTCTTTATGGTCAGCCCCAGACTTTCTATGTGAAAAGTGGATCAAATAATTTCATAAGCTCCTGCTATAAAAAAAAGATGGTTGATAATTTTCTAAAGCATACACACTGTTTAAATGCAGATTGTGGCTTTTAGCAGAAGCCCAGGTGAGGAGGAAGGGCTTTTCAAAACAAGTACTTACAGGAAAATAAATAATACTTTGATATTTTTTCTCAGGGAAAAACTGTGCCTCATTTAGCCATCTTGAATATTTAATTTTATTTTGAGGATAAACTTCATAGGTTATCTCAGTTAAAGCCATTTTTATTTATGCAAAGCTTATGTGCAAGGTCTTCTTCCTGATGTGGATATGTATATAAAAGTAGTTTTTTTGGAATACCATAAATAAATTACATTTAAATGTATATTTTTAACTAATTCAGTGCAGTTAGGTAAGACTGTTTTTATAATTTTTAAAAATTCTGCATTATTTCTCTCTCATGTTTTGATGCAAAAACCCTGCTGTAATAGACGGGAAACTTCTTATTACTTTTAGTGGTTTTGTATTGGGTTCTCTGCCACATGAGAAGATGGGGAAGGTTCAAGTGGTGAGACTAATAGTCTTTTTATCTGGCAGCTACATTGCTGGCGTAATGGCAATGTATTTTCCCCTGAAGATGCAGTTTATCTGATCGTTTTATGACAGGTTCACAAAAGTTTTTCCCAGCTGTACTGCCACTTAAATTCCCATTTGTAATTAGCAAGTAATTTTGCAGATAGATTTAAAAAGTGTGTTTTGAAAGATGCTATTCCCACAGCACTGCTTAATACCCATTAAAATGACACATTTTTATTGTATGAAGGTGCTCTTTATCTAATTAGGTTGGTTTGTTAAAGTATTGCAGCACTGTCTCATTCTTTTTTTTAAATTTTATTTCTACTCTAAGGCTGTTTTCAGTCATTTATTTATGACCAATACGAAGCACACAAAAGCTTTCATTCTGGACTAATGCATAGCGTAAAGAAGTAAATGAGATCTCCTCCTGCATAAGCTATTGTACATAAGCTATTTGAGAGACTTGGATTAAAACATGGTTTTGTGTAACAGAAAAGAAAGAAAAAACCCCCAGCATTTGGAAAAGAAGTATTGTATTCTCTGATGCTGCATAGGCTTCATTGGAATTTGGTCATCAGCCTTACCATGGCACTCTTTTCCAGATGTGTTTATTTATTTATAAATACAATCTAGAAAAAGAAAGAATGAAAACTTTTGTGAGAGCGGTGTGGTGGAAGTCGAAATTAAGGCATGCTGAAGTAGCTCTGTGTCCTTGGACATTTGCTGTTACCCAGGAGGGACTAGCTAGACCACATTATGCAGGTGTTCCTTGTGCTTATTCATCAAACACACATTTTCAGTTTAAATACAGAACAAACCTCTGCTAAAACAATTTAACCTTAAACTATGACCACCTCTGATTTTCCCCATTTTGGAAAGATGGAAACCAAAGGCACTGCAGTGGGAACCCCCTAGATTTGCCACTAATTGAATAACAGACAGCGGGTAATGCCCTGTGGGAGAAGCCAAAAGACTGTGAGGTCCCCTGTTAGCTCTGCAACAGTAATCTGACCCTCCTCATGTGTTTTTGATGGCAACACTGACAGTCCCGTCTCCTCAAAAATAAGGGGAATTTCACCACCACTGAGGAAAGTAGGAAATATTGTCAAACACATAAGAGCAGAATGGTTAGACAAGAAAAATGCTATTCTTGTGCCTTTAGGGGTATGTTTTGAGGAAGAAAAAAGAGTCCATGCCTACTGTATGGTCCGAGTGACTCCTAATATCAGCAGGAGCCCTATCTGGGGGCAGAGTGAGGTTTGCTCCTTCCACACTCTGAACTGACATGGGATCTAGTCAAAATCTGCTGTTATTTCGTATCAATTCCAATATCCAGTCGTATCAGCACTTGATAGCCAGTGCTGTCTTCAGTTAGAGGCTCTTTTCTGAGAGACATGCCAGGGCAGGGGTGGATTTGCTTTAAACTGTGTTGGCACAGCTTACTGATGCCAGAGGGCTGGGTGCTAACAGCTGATGGCAGAGCTGGGTGGAGGGAGGTAACTCTGCTGGAAAAGCAGTTTTCTGATGTTGTCTTATCTGCCTGTAAATGGAGGGGGGATAAAAAAACATGTTACCTGGACTTAGCTGTCCACAGCCAAGAATTTTTCTTCTCCTGACGGTGGTGACTAGCAGTGTTTGGTGTCATGCCCAGCTGTGTGCCAGACCATTGTACGCTTTGTGCAACGCTGGTTTGCGTTGGCCCTTCCTGCGGGGTGATGCCTTCCCCTGCGTCAGCAGGTAGAACGCCCTTTCTCCTGCTGACCAAGGTCTTCTTACAGCTGGGTTTGCCCAAACTTCCCCTCTCTTGGAGCTGCCTCCCTGTGTTGTACTGAGGGTCCAATGGAGTACATGCTTTGCCACGCAGTTTTTTGACTGTGTGCTGTTGATAGGACAGATTTTTGGAGTGAGTGATCTTTGTGGGATATAAAGGGTTACGTTGTTGAAGTTACACAGGCGCCAATCCACTGGCACACCGCAGGTGATCTCGGAGTGAATGTTGTTTAAAGCGCCTGTCCCACGGCTTCACAAATGTGCTCTGACCAGAGGATGTTTTTCTAACTTCAAAGGGCTTCTCGGGCTGGCTTGGTGCCTCACAGACTGAGTCCACAATTCCTCTCTGCTCGTGATGTGTTCTAACCATGTGTGATTTTTTTTTTTTTTTTTTTTTTTTTTTTTTTTTTTTTTTTTTTTGGTATGTGATGTTTTCTTAAAGCGGCATTGACTTGTGTTCAAGTGAAACTTGCTCTTAAGCTTGTAAACACAAACTTGTCATGTGGGCAGTTTTCATCTTAACTTGATGTGTGTATTTTTTTTCAGACCAAGAATAGACATCAAAAGGAGCAGTAATTTATAGGAAAAGAAAAAAAAAATAAATTTGTAGCAGCCTTTTCAGTTGCACCATCCAGGGGCTTTTCCTTGAAGATCAAAGTGTGGGTCCTTTGCTGGCCCTCAGGAGAAGAACATGTTTCCACCTTGGCACTGTGTTACAGGAGGTTACTTTGTCTGAAATGTGCCTCTGCACAAGGAGTGTGCAGAGAGGGAACACAGGACAGAAAGGAGTAGAAAGTGGGAAGAACTTAGGACACTTACCAGTGACCCACTTTTTTTTCTTTTCTTCCCTCCCTCTTTAGCAATGTTATACTAAAATAAACTTTTAGGAACATGTTTGTATGGTTTTGAAATGCTAAAGGTTTCTTTTTCTTTTATAGTACTCTGTGGTATAGTTTTCTGAAGAGGATACAATTTGCTTTGTAATGCTGAGAATTAGAAATGGCTGGTACTTTGTGGGCCAAATTCTTTCACTTTTGAAAGACATAAACGGCTGAGAGCAAGATCAGGCCCTGAAGTATCTCCTGAGGTACTCACTTCTGCAGTAGCTGTGGTTGTGAAGCTGGGAAGGTGCAATTAGTGTTCACTGGGTTACATTGATGGACACTGTTTTGTTTTTTTTTGCAATCTCCTTTGCATTCATTAAGGCTAGAAAAAGTAGGTTAGTTTGAGGTTTTAAAGTAATAATTTTAACAGCAGCAAAACAAACCTTTTCTACAAAGAGACTAATACTTTACAAGCCAGATCATAATACTCTCTGTTTGGCAAGGGATTGAGTAGTATCATCTGCCGTGGGAGTAAAACATCACACTGTGAATGGCATGCCGTGAACAATAGATCTCAGCTGTGCAATGAAGTTTTGTGTCTCGTGAGTAACAGTACTGCAAACTAGCACTTAATAATTAATCCAGCTTTCAGATGCAGCTTGATCCCAAGGATCTCATCCGGTTGAGATCCTGGAGAAATTAGTGATGTCTAGGACCTAAGCCCTAGCAGCAAACAACCTGTGCTACCCTGCCATCCCATGGTTATCGACAGGAACCATCCCACCACATTTATTTTGGCTGGTTTTAAAGCAGGTGGCCAGAATGAGTTCCTAGTTTCAAAGTCACAGCTGCTGCTTTGAAATTGTGT
This sequence comes from Grallaria varia, assembly GCA_013396735.1. NCBI lineage: Eukaryota > Metazoa > Chordata > Aves > Passeriformes > Formicariidae > Grallaria > Grallaria varia. The sequence continues at coordinate 1,721,183 of VWZG01005870.1, read as the reverse complement.
AAGAAGGGCTTTGGTTTCCTATCACAAAATAACTGAGCTGCTGTTTGGTATTAGAGCATCATTATTCTGGGAAATGCACTCTTCGTTTTAAAAATATCTTCTGTATGGAAGTTGAAAGTTTATACCTCATGACTCTAAGGTCAAAGAGCTGAAAAGCTTCCTTGTTTGACTGATGATTGTAAATACTCAAGAAGTCCTCAGTGACTTGAAATGAATCTGGAGGTAGCATTTAAAATTGATAGCAATATTAGAAACACAGAGTTACTGCAGGGATTTCTTGTTCGTTGGTATTAAATAATGGGGGGTGGGAATTTTTTGGGATAACTGTAATTTCAGATTTTTCTCCTTTAACTTGATGTCTTGTTGGCAATTACCTCCAAAATGTTATATGTTTATCATTAAATCAGTTAAAAGACCAAGTGCACTTTATACCATCACAGTAATGATGCTGTGATTAAGTAGAAGGAAATGCTCTATTATGAATCCCCATTTCCTCTTCTTGTAAAATTTTATTTTAAAATGAGCCTTCTTGGGTGACTTTTTCAGTGGAGTCAGCAACAGTGTCAGCAGAATGGTGAATTTGTGTCGCTGAAAGTATAAAGAGAATTCATGAAGGAGTTTGTGTTAAGTGTAGTTTTCTTTTTTATAAAAAAGGATTCTATTCACTATGGTTTTTTTCTTCTTTTGTATTCCTTGCCACCTTATGATATTATAATGTTTTTTGCCTACTTTCAAAATTTCATAGGTATATATTTATAAAAAATATATGTCATGTAAGCCTTTTTCTAGTGTAAGAGAAAGTACATTTTATGCAGGGTACACAGCATGGGGTTTTCTGGGCCTTCAATCTCATTTGATCCTGTCTCACAAGAAATATGTCAAACGGGAACGAGCAAAATGCAATCCCTTCAGACTGGAGGAAAATGCACTCTTAAGAAAGAAGACAAAAGAGGGCTGGTTAGAGGAAAGGCTAGACCTTTCCTCTGAAAGGAGGCCTGAAAAAAGCAAGTGGGCAGAAAAGAGGGTGTTTCTTCAGTTTATGTAGACAGGCTTGGTGAAGGATGGAAAGGGCAAAATTAGGGTTCGTCTGGTACTGGGGACACAGTCAAATAAATTAATCCAATCTGCATGCGTAGGATATACCAAAATAATTGACTTGGTTGTTATGGGGAAGAGGTCAGAATGGGCACATTGGAAGTACAGGCAGAACAGATGGGATATCCGGGCTGTGCCCTTAATCCTTTTGGCTTCGATCATAAAATAATTTTTGCTTGTATTTTCATCTTGTGACAGTAATTACGAGTAGCTCGGTCTGTTGGAAGCTGCATGTTCTAGTGCAGCACTTAGATGTAGCCATTAGCATGTGGTGCTGGACCTTATTTTATATACAGGTATATATGGCAGAAAGATCCCTGGGAAGTGAAAGCTCTCCATGGTTCAGACACAGGTTTCCTGCAGTCCTTGCGCGGGTGATAACAGGGGGTGTGTGCCTTTGCTGACTGGGGTGGCTGGTGTTGCCCCTTGGGTCTCTACTTAACCATTGGGTTTTCCATGGGTGGGATGTCAGCCCTGTTGTGTTTAAGGGGACAGGGTAATAGGTTAAATACAGCTTTCTTAAGCACTCTGGATCACAGGGTAAGTAGGCTTTGAAGTTATCTGAGATTAGAAGACTGGTCTGACGGCTGGGATGTGAAGCTGGGAGGTGTTTGTGATGTGGGTGGTCAGAGGTGGATGGCCATTGCTGTGGTGCTACCTGGGCTCTGAGACGGAATTTATGGCTTGAGAGTGAAGTCCAGGAGCCATGTGTTCTAGTCCATGTCCTAGCTACAGCAGTATGTCCTTTCTAAAGTTGCTCAAATCTTCACAGAGACCCAGAATAACTAAACGCTTGCCACTCATTTAGTCTCATTTGTCTTCTCTTAGAAATTACTGATTTTAACCACTTTGCCCGCCAACTCTGCACCAGCAACACTTGAGGCTTTGCAGGAAGATGAGCTTTTTTTTCTGGTGTTTGCTTGAGTAATGAAATTACCCTCTCTTGAAGGTTATTCTTTGGAGTAGCAGAGTTTGTACATGAGTGAAACGCATGTCAAAATGTTTACAAAGAACTGAAGTGGAGGGGTGAGTCAAAGCAGTCGGCTTTGCTTTGCACTGGCTTTGTAATGGAGAGCCTTATAATGAGGGTGAACTATGCCTCCTATTCCGGTGGGCCTTTGTGCTGTGTGGAGCACAAAGTGGGGCAGGTTTACAGGTTAATTAACACCTCTTGCCTCCTCCTTTGGTGCTGGCTGTGATGTATCACCCACGGTCATGCTTGGAAATGGTGGCTGGTGGTTAGGGATGGGTACTCCCAAGCTTTTTAGTTGTTGCCGCTGAGTTCTCTGCTGAATGTCGTTTGTTCTTTTAAACAATAGGGAGCACATTGAATGCGTGGTGCTGAAGAGGCACTTACTGTCCCGGCAGCCTGGCAGAGCACACCCGCACGGCTGCTGAGCTGCAACCAGGCACATCCCGGTCTGCAGCTTCTCTGCTCCCCACTCCTAGTTAATATGAGGAGAATTCTGACTGTCTAAAGGATTTTGTGGCATCTCAAACCCTATTATTATGTATTTAAGGGTGATTTTTCTGAATATTGAATTGGAAGGATGGTTTTTATCTAATAGCTCGGTGGTTTTGGAGAGTTTGGTCAGTCTGGCTGGGATCATTGTACTTTAGCCTGTGTTGGATACGGGCATTTGTTATCTTGCCCCTTTGGACACTGCAAGTTTTCTTTGTCACCTATTGTCAACAGATCACACTTTCTCAGCACTTGCCCTGTGCTTCTTTCTTCCCCTTCCAGTGTCTCAGGTCTCAACAGTGTGTGTTAGATGCTTCTCTTTGAAGAGCTATTGCCTTTCCCTTAGTTTGATTTGAATGCTACATTGTTCAGAAAATAAATCTTGGGGGAGAAACAAAGCCACGTGGTGGTCTAATTAGCGGGGTGCACATTTGAGTGTGGACACCAAGAATCCTTTTGCCATCTTGTGTTGGCTAGCACCCCAAATTAAACTTTGAGGCAAGTACACACCACATCTACTGCTGGACTATACCTTACCATCCCATACCTGCTGTAGGTTGCTCACAAAACACATGTGTAGCACATACAGATTTTTGGAGCTTAAAGAGTATATCCTCACACCTCCTGCTTCCTTATGTGCCTGTTTGTGAGTGGAAAGACAGTGGAGCACAGCCCAGCTCAGGAGCAGAATCGTTTTGGGAAGAGAACAGTGCAGAGGCACTGCTTGCTGCCTTCCTTGAGGCAGAGTGGAAATTGGAAAGGAAACTGTAATTCAGTGAATCATAGTCATCTCTCAGACAGCTCCAGGGCAGTGGAGCTCTCAGCTGCTGCCTTGCTCACAGTGGATTATAGGGTCATAATACAGCCCACTATGCTGAAGCAGAAAAGCAGTAAATTTATCCTCGGGAGCTGCTTTGTGTTGTCTAGAAATGAAGAATTCCTCTGTAAGAATGTAATACTTTTTATCCAACTTCCCAATTCCCATGCTTCAGCAGTATATTTATCTTCACCATTTTCATGCTGTGAATAGAGGAAGGCCAAGAAACATGTATAAGAGACTTCCTTTGCAGCCAATGATATGTGCAATGTAGCATCCTATAAAGTTAACAGGCATTAAGGTGAATGACCACGCGAGCAAGGGAGGCATCCCATCAGGAAATATGTCTGTTTCTGTGTAGAAACTAAAGCAATGCTATCTACAGACTTTGAATCTAAGCCTTGGACTGCTAAACAAAGCTAATCCCCAAAGATGTGCTATTAAACTCATTTCCTGTGTATGGAAAAAATATTGTCAAAGTTTTGAAAAGCATTTTCCAACCATTGTTAAGAGGAGAGTTGGGGTGTGAACTATAAAATTCCGATCTGGGTTCAGGCTTTCCCCATATTTGTGGTTTTGGTTTGAGCCTGTATCTAGTTAGCAGGGATATAAATGTTAGAACTCACCCATGTGGCTTGAGAGATGTTCTGTGCTAGTGGTGTAAATCTCACTTTTTCAGCATCTTTGTATTAGAAAATATTTCTTTCTGCTGGAGTTGGATCCTTTCTTTTACTGGCCAAATTCTGAATATTCAGGCAAATACAGGCAACTTGACTAGGCCTAGTAGAGCTGAAAATGTAGTATTAATTGTCTGTTAAAAATAATACCTCTCATAAATTCCCTTGAAGTGAGAACTTGGTACAGAGAAGAAAGTAAATGTCCTATCATGCTGTCTTCTTAGGAAAGCTTTTGTTTTGTTTCTTTGTTTCTGTTTGATAGCTTGTTGCATTTCATTACTTAAATAATTGAAATTAATTGATAGATGGGAAAAGGTTGAACTAAAAAATGAATATCCTTGGTTTTGGAGAACTTTGTGTGAAAGATGAGCACTAAGAATTAGGTCCTGCAGTGAGCAGAGCCTTTAGAGCAATTCTCACTTTGGGTGAAAGAGCTGCCTGCTCAGATCTCTTAAGCTGGGTCTGACTGGGCAGTATGTTTATAGCGTGGGAGGTTAGGGCTCTAAATTTGAATTCTTGTTAGAAGACATGATTTATGAATGGCAGTGAGAATTAATTACCCAAAAGTGAACAGAACAAATTAGCTGTGCATGGAACATACTTTCCCCTGGGCTGTCACCCATTGTATCTGTAGCCTGGTGTAGGATACAATGTAATTTCAGACTGGCTTCGTTCTGAGCAAAGGCTGATAATGTGTGAACATGCGTGATGGTCCTGGGGTGGTGGCAAGCAAGCCCATCGGACAGTGCCTGGTGTCTGTTTTCAGAGGGGGTTTTAGTGCTGACTTCCACAGAGTTAGGCTCTGGCAGTTATGATTATGTAGCAGAGAATATTACAGAAAGTGCAATCTCAAATACTTGGCACTTTGTCGTAAATTTAATCTATTTACATATTTCCTGTGCCACTGTACAAACAAACCAGTGGGCAGAGTCCCGAAACCATTTTCTCAGGCAAAGTTCCAGTTGATACCAAAGAGGTCAGAATTGAAAATAACCACTTGTTTAGAAGCATTTGAATGTGACCTTTAGAGAAATCCTTTTCCTTTTGCTGACTTTTTGCACCCCTCCTTAGGGAATTACTGAAAATCAGTAGGAAATTTCAGAGTGCGGGCTACGACCCCAGCGAGGTGTTACTTGCTATTCCTTTTGGATGATTGCAGGGGACATCACTTCTTCAGAAACTAGCGTGGGTCTGAAAGTATTGTTATTCTGCCCTCTCTGCCATTCCTTGTTGAATTTGCAAGTGCTCCTCTTGGCCCTATTAGATGTGTGGGTACGAGAATGTGTGGCGAACTTACATGTATTTCAGCGTAGACGCTGAGGCCACTCCAAGTGTGGTGGTTTTTTAAATGCACATAGAGATCTTGTCACCCAGGCAGTCTGCAGTGTATGGCTCTCTGCCACCATTTCAACATCCTTTTGTTCCCTGAGAAACCCCCAAAAAGGTAATAGGTGAGCTTGAAGAAATTCACGGAAGAGCTAAAGGTGTCAACTGAAAGAGCAAATTATTTCCTGCTTATTTTTGTAGGGAAGCTGATAAGAAGGCTTCTTATTATAGACATAGAATGAAAGAATAAAAAGTACTTTTATTTATCAGTAATTTATTGCTTTCTTGTGCAGACTTTTATCGTGATACAGAGCGTTTGAACAGCAGCTATTCTGGAATACCTATTGCAATCAGTTTCCATATGTAAAAATGCCAGTAAGTACTCAGGTAATGACCAAATGAGAATTTAATCTAGATTATTTGACACTTGAAAAAAGGTTGCTTAGAACGGTGAAAGAGTATGATCAGGAATAATAGTGGGAGAACTTGGGGAAAATTGTGTGTAAAGAAATGGTAATGGAGGTCTGTTTGAATGGGGAATAATTATTGGAAAATGGTACAGCATTTAGTTCCACTCAGAATTCTTAAAACTGGGCAGGTTACATCTCTTGACTTTCTCAAGTATATGATGGAAAAGGTTCTTCAAAGTTGAGTCAATTGAACTCTGTCCATTTTCACTTTCTTCTACTGAAAACATAGAATAATTGTGTGCATCCGGATCAGCAAAATTGAGATTTTTGGGATTTTTCTCCCTTTCAATGAATATCTTGTACATGATACCATTCAGCATAAAAGTGTTGTTACTTTAGGCATGGCTTTAACCTATTATGCTGCAGCAGTTAGTTACAACTCAGAGATTTGTCCTTTATAAAGATTAATGATCCTTGAAATAATAAATGTATTGGAAATACCAACCCTGGAAGTTGTTTTCAATTCATAAATAGAATAGTTTGTGTAAGAGCAGACATCTTCCCCTGCTATTTCCTATAATAGAGCAGCAAGGTTTCAATATCTCAAAGGTGCTATTGGAGAGAAAAGATCCCTTCATGAGAAATATATGTGTTGGGAAGGGCAGGAAGAGGGTGATGACAAGTCATTTTGCAATATCACATTTGCTTATGGCTTATGGGGAGTGCTGCAAAGAGCCTGAAGCTCTTAACACATCTGAGAATTGTTGACTTTTATTCTGATTGCCATCATTCAGTGGGCAGAAAACAGCTCAGCAGGCACAGGGACCAACAGCTTGACTTCATGTGGGTGGGCATTGTTTTGAGGGAGAACCAGTTACTTTAAAATAAGTTTGTTACAGTATAGTCCTAGCAGTAAATTAATCATGACATTAAGAGAGAATGTATGCATAGACATTACTTCACAGAGTTGTCATAAATTCTCCTCTTGCCATATTTTAATTTCCAAGGCTTTTGAATCTTAGACAAGGTGCTATAGATGTAGTTATTAAATTCTGCAGAAATATTTTTATTGGGTAAAACATAGCTTGATGATATAGCTATGAAAGCCAAATTCAGAGACTGGCTAAAGGCCCTTTAGGAGGAAAAATACCATTTTGTAACACTCACCTATTATTGAAATACTTGTTTTAATATTACCTTCTTTTTCCGGAATGTATATATATGTGTATATATATATGTATATATTTTTTTTTAAACTTTTTTTGTCACAGTCTTGACAATGGGGGTTTATTCTCTTTATATATGTATATATCAATAACATTGTCATCAATAACACACAAATAAAAGCACTGCTTCGGAAACAGTGATTCTGACTCTTGTGGCTCAGAAGACACTTCCTACTGTAGAGTCACCTGAGGAGATGCCCTTTTCCAGTTTTTTTGAGTACTCTTGAGAGAAGTCACTGGATAGGATATAAAGGAAAAAGTTGTTTAAAAGTTTACACAGTGTATTTCTTTCAATGCAAAAGTTAACATAGGTGGAGGCTGAGTTAGACTAAATATTGCTGAGAAAACAGTATCTCATTCCCTGCTTTTCCAGGGTTTTTCCTTCATGTGCCTTGAAGGGGAAAGCCATGTTCTCTGCACCCTTCTGTACCAAAACACATGTTGCTAATTATTTGGTTTCTTCTGGGGGCTGTTCTTTTGGATGGTGGTTTGCCTTTTCCCTTTAACCATATAGGGACAGCCAATGTCAGTGGGAGCTTAAAATAGGTTGTCTGCAGTGAGGATGTTTTGGCAACCAGGCAAAGAATGGACTGGCAGTGCTGGGAGAGTTAAACCCCACCTCATCCCATCTTATCCACGTAGCACACTGTGCCTGGTTAGGGTGGAGATCTCTCACGATCAAGGACCTTTAAGGCTAATATTGAGAGTTTGGTTGCATTTTTGGGGCAGATGGTCTCAGCGTAGGTGAGACCGTGGACAGACCAGTAGCTGGGTCCTCCATGGAGTTCTGTCTGCCTTCCCTTATACCCCACAGTAAATACAAGGTAATTTGAGGCAACTTATGCCTTTATTTACCCCCGTGGAAGTGTTGACATGAGCTATTACTGTGGAATGTCTGCCATGTAGCCATACTCTCAGATGTCCTAATGTTGAGAAACTAGCCTGAAGCACTTTGCTGAGGTTCATCCAGTAAAATTTCATAGCTTAGTCATTTGCTCCATAAACCATGATAGCAGAGCTGGATCAGATGGCAAGGTCCCATAGCTTCCAGTTTTGAACAAAATTTAAGAGTTATGTTTTCAGTTTAATTTGATGTAGTAATAATTTGTATAGTGTAAACACTAGATATATATTCTATTGCTGGAATTAATCAGGCAAAAGTCATGTATGTAGAATTCTCCTCTTAGTCTTTCTTTTAAAAACACAGGCTTGCTCTTGGTTCATATTTAACAGCACTGGTTAAATGAAGTCCTTTGCCATAAAACAGGAGTAAAGCCACTGTCCTGTCCTGCCAGCACACCCCAGTCATGGCTTGGGCAGTCAGGGCTTGGCCTGTCTGGTGGAACTGCCAGTTGTGTTGCAGAAACTGGAAGTGCAACCTCTGCTTCATTCAGTGTTGGCCACCTGTTGGATAATAGCTTTCAGCCACCACAAGACTGGGCTCAGTTTGGAACAGCAGCCTGTTATTGAAAGACACTATTTTCCTTTTGGATCTGCTGAGCCAACTCATCCTTCAGAAGCGTTTGAAAAAACATGAGCGGTGGATAAGAATATGAAATTTCCCTCCTGCTTCAAATGTGTTTCCCTGCATTCTCATTCTCACACACACTATTCAAGTCTTGATTTCACTGTTGAGTCTATAGTTCTCAGGTGCCTTTTCGCTTCACTTTCTATGCAAGATATTTGGAAACCAGAGATGATTTGGGAGGGATTGAAGCCCTTGTCCTACAAGACCCTTCCTGAAGCAGGCAAATGGTTTCCTTTCTTGTAAGGAGCAGGCGAGTGCCCTGAGCCCTTGAGAGCCAGCTTTGTTCCTCGCTCCTTGCTCTTGACATACGTGACTTGGGACACTTCTGCCAAGAGTTTTACTTGCACTTATGTTAGTGGAAATATCACTGATAAGAAGTGGTTGTGTTGGAGTCTTGTGGTTTCAACTGTGAAGGATTTTAATTTTTTTGCATGAGGACTGCTGTTTCATTTGTTGCATAAAAATGTGAGTGAGGGTTTATCTTTTCCTTTGAGATGTATGGCACTAGCTCTGGAATTGCTTCCAAGTTTACAAAATGAGTCTGTGGTTTAGACCTCTCTGGTAAACATTTTTTGTTGCTGTTGCAAAGTTGGATCAGATTTTTGTTGTCACAATGGTTGGTGCACTTAGCAGCTTGCATTTTAAATAATTAGGAGATAAAATTGGACTGTACTTGAAATCCAGCATGTCTGGTATTTTCTTGCTTTACTTAGTGATGTTTTTAATCCCCCTTTTAACTTTGAAGACTAATGTAAGGCAGTTAAGAACTGAGAGTTGATAATTTTTTTGTCATTTTTGAAACCTAGATCCAAGCCAGCCTCTCTTGCAATATTTCAGCCTCAACCTCCCAGGACACTTTGAGATAAATCAGTGTCTTTATCAAAAGAAGTAGGCCTTTTGTGGTGGTAGCAGTGTAACATTAAATATTCATTCTAATTTGCAGAGTTGAGACAGTTATTCTGAGATTCCTGATAAAGTTTACTTTGGAATTTGAAGCTTTAAAAATATGCTGCTTGCTTAATTTCAATTATTGGTAGTCAGTAAAGGAGTTTACTGCTCAGATGCATCAAAACTGAGATGTTTTGAAAAGATCATCAAAAGGCAGGCATTGAGGTGTTGAGTGGTTTCTCTCCTTTTTTTTTTTTTTTTTTTAAATTCTTCCTTTCTTCTCTTTGTTGGCCACAGTGCCATGGGAGTGGTGAGGGAGGAAGCAAAGCAAAATAGAAGGCTAAACTGGGAAACTGTTCCCACCTAAGGAATCTTTGCTGCTTGAATTGTATACACTGAAAATGTTCTATATAGAATTTTGAATCTGGTCACATGGAGGAAAAAGATGCTCATTTACAATATTGTTCTGCACCTCTTAGGAGCTGTTGGTTCCAGTTCTGGCCTAGAAGTGGATGGATTTTAGCAACTGGAGAAGTAATTTTCTGTATCATTAGAATCATATTCTTAAAAAATTAGACAAACTTGGCCTAACTGACCATCATTTGATGATATACTCTGCATTCAACAGAGGATTAACAGGACAAAAGTCGTATGATGTGGCTCAGGATGTATCTGCTATATCCAGGCTTGGGAAAGGAATTGTATTTTGGAATTAACAAATATAGACTGTAAGCATCAGAGTCTAATTCATATGCAGGGTTTTTGGTGGTTTTTGTTTGTTTGTTTGTTTGTTATTTTGGGGTCCTTTTTTTTTTGTTAAATTATTGTCTTGGTTTTACTGAGTTACCCTCTTTAGCCCAGAATCAACTGTGAAGAAGGAGAACTAGAAGTCTGGTTCATAAGCACTTATATAGCTAAAAACTCCACTTCCAAGGAAATATTTTTTAACATTCTACCAGATGTGCCCCAGAAGGACAGTTGTGGCACCTACTCTCACTTCATGTTCAAACTGAAAGCATGGAAATTCAGGGACACTGAACTCAACTTGTTCCCTTTGCACTGCTGGTCCCTCGGGTACAGAACTGACCGTGGCACCGTGGGAGAACATCGCCCTGGTCTCACCTGAGTGGAGTCTGCTCTGAGGATAAACTGACTACTCAGTCTGCTTTCTTTCAAAGAATCTAAATTCACTTTATTGTTTTTACAGTTCATTTTCTGTATAGATTGGGCCTCTCAATTTTTTCCTCTGGGCAGCATGTGGGAGGATATCCAGACACATAGGAAACCGGCAAGGTGATTTTGTTCTGCTGCTGGTGGCCTTAATTAATTGTGTCTAGATTAATTAGCTGATCCATTTGTGGATGCAGCGTTTGGGGAAGAAAGTAACTGGGAGTGCTGTGAGCCAAGAGTTAGGGCTTGTGCCCAGATATGAGTAAGGAAGCATACACCAGCTGATGTTCTCAGAGCAAGTGTGCTCCCCCTCTGTGCTTCCTGTGCATTCATATACACCGTTCTGAATGGTGAAAATAGAAGCTTAAAGAAACTCCACTGAAGTCTGAACAGTAAAAGTATATGCATAAAGTCAAGCTGTTTCCTCGTGAAACGTGACTTATGGACCGGAACACCCAAGTTTTAAAGTTCCTCCTTCAAAATTTATGGCGGCCTCAGAAATGGTTGGTTTTTTTTTTGGTTTTTTTTTTTTTTTTTTTTTGATATGTCCAATTCTGTTTCAGGGTTTAATTTTTTTAAAAAAACACTTATTACCAAGTGTGTTTCACAACTTGATTTAATGTAGCTTCCATGTGTCTTGAATACAATAGTAACTTCTGAAAACAATATTTCTTTAGAGAGCAGTAAAGTTGTTTCTTCATGACACCAGTAAGTAGTTTTCTTGCCAAGAAGTATATTGTAAGATTTATTAGACTCTCCATTGCC
>VWZG01005870.1:1675694-1709804 GCA_013396735.1 Grallaria varia | reverse complement strand
TCCTGGGGTACGTTACAACTAAAAGATTCACAAGCCCTCCAGGGGGTTTAACTTTTTAAGCAGGCATTTCACAAGTATTTGTTGCATAAACCATTATATGCTCCAGGCTGGGGTTCTTGTAGATTTTTATTTTTTAAAAATATTTTTTTTTAAATATAAGACATTCAGCAATAAATGTATTTTTGTGAAAAATAATATCCCCTCTTTGCTTAAAAGTGAAGTTATGTTCTTCAGAGCATATGTTTTCTTGGTTTAGTATTTAATATCAAATTTCTTGGACCGTCATTTTGGTCCACTCAGTATCTTGAGGTGCTGTTGTATGGAAATGAGGATCATGCGATCCAATTCACTCCTTTCACTCACTTTTCAAAGTGGAATGCTTTTGCTCTACTGCAACTCCATCTTTGGCAGTTGGAAAATCAGATTTTGGAGTGAGCAAAAGCAAATGACAGCCATTTATATGTTGGTCTCACATAATTGAATAGAGCAGATGGGACTAGGAAAAGGGAGTATCAGAAAGAGGAGATAGGTAGCCTTTCAGTTTTAGGAGATCTGCCTTACTTCCTGTGTCTTTCTGAGACTTCCTTGTGAGCTTGGACAGTCTTGTTTCTGTATTTTGCATGTTGTCATTCCTTCCCACAAAGACAATTATCCTTTCTTTGTTTCTTTCCATTTTTAACTCCTGGGGTAGAGCCCCTCTGTTCCAGTGCTGTAATGTGCAAACCAGTGTCTGCTGTTTCATTGGGACCTCCAAATGCTACTGAAATGCAAATGACAAATAAGTACATGAAGAATGGAAAAAAAGTAATATAAGACAAAATAGAGTCCTTTTAAGATTGTAACAGGAAGCAATACAAGATGTTTAATCCAACCTTGAGTCTTCCGGGAGTGAATGGGGAGCTGTAATTCAAAGAGGATTTGGAATAGAAGCCCTTGAGTATTATAGGCTACCAAGTGACAAGAAAATGTAGGAAAAGGAGTCTTGATTATCTTTTTAGACAACTTGTTAGTTGAAATGTTGCATTTAAATAAGAATGATGATCAGTTCAAAGTCAAAAAAGTAATAGAAACACTTGTGAAAAGGGAAATCATGCGTCTGTCAGAACAGTGATATTCAAATCATCAGACATGAAGGATAAAGACAGAATACCAAAAGCTTCAGAAAACCAGAAAAGGAATATAAATCCCAGCAAATTTCTTTCTTTCCAGATCTGAGGCTCTTAGACAACAAAAAAGAGAGCCCTGATACCTGTAAGAATGCCTTCTTGAAAGAGGGGTTGAAACCAATATGCTGTGTGCATCAGAGTTGAGAGCCGTGCTAGAAAGGCTCAGCTCTTTGGACTGTCAGAGTCCGTGGTGGACAGACACAGTCATCTTGTATCCAGAGACACTTTGAGATTCAAAGGTAGGAGAATGTACTTGACATTGCTAGTGAAATAGTACTTGTCTTGAGACGTTAGTGTTGGCAGGGCACTTGGGAACACAAACTCTGAGGTTGTCACTCCCTACTTTCCCAGGAGAGGCAAGTTCTGGGTTTTTGCAGGAGCGTCCTTATCTGCAACAGGAGCTCATCAGGCTCTGGCAAGAAGATTGCTATGTTTGTTTCTACCAACCACTACTCTCAAGAATGTAATTCAGGAGCAAGCCTTGCTTCAAAACCCCATTTTGAAGGAGAAAGGGGAAGCTCTGCCTGCTCTAGAGTTTAAACACGCCTACCCTGACTGCATGAAGTTCAGTGGTGTATTGTCTCACTGCCCAAGGACTCTGCTTCTGCTTTGCCTCACACAGAAATTTGAAAACTGTTCACGAGAGAGCAGATTTGCTCAATTGTTGATTCATTCCACATGCTGTGTGATTTGTAAGTTGTATTTTGCATGAAAGCACATGGCTGGCACAATCATGGAGACATCAGTAGTTAAACTTGCTGGCATGGTAACCTGCTGGATTTGTGCACAGCATAAATGTGACTGGTTTTGTTGCCTGGACAAGTATGAAATTGTTCCTTGGTGTGGACATGTACTGGTTAGGGAGGAAAGAGGTGGCAGTAGAAGGTTACCATTAATTGGAATTTTTTTGGTTTGTTTGGGTTTTTTTGGTTTTGTTAATCAGAAGCATGCTGTTTGTTATAAATCTCTTTGCTTTTCCACTTTCTGACTTCTGTACTCTATTTTACTTTTCCTGCACTGGAGAATTTAATTATATTAACAGGCTCATCTTCAATTATTTATCTCCAAGGATGTTTCTCTGTAATTTCTGTAAGTATTTTGATGTCTATTGCAGATGCTCATTGAGGTTTTAGTGTTCTGTCTCTGTCATTTCCATTTGCGTTCTTGCATTTGGACTTGACAATTTATATCCATTTCTGTTGTGGTTTTAGCTGATGCTGGTTTTCCATTTTATGGGCCAAATAAAGTCCTTGGATGCATATGTGCAGTTCCCATTGACTTCAATCATCTATATATTTTATTTATAGCCTTTTTAAATCCCATATGCTCATGATTTTGGTAGGACAGCAGTATCCAAACATTGCTACCTCCTGCTCTCCTGTGCCCTAATTAAGGTGAAAATGAGCCACATTTTTTTCATATTTACACAAACACTTTGGGAGTGAATGTGTGAAGAGGAGAGATTTGTTTGTGTGCCTGAGGCTTTTATGTCTCATCCCTGTTCTTACAACTTGTGCAATTTTTGCAAAGTCTAGCTGCATTAATTACAAAGCAAATTTGGTTATTAGGAAATAGTGCTGTTGGTCACATAATATGCAGGAATGAGATAGCTGGCAATAGGAACTGGTATTGTTTCAACTCTGCCTCATTGAAAATAACTAAAGTGAAACATAACTTGCATAAATAAAGTTGCTGGAGTGCCTTTGAGGGCATTATTGTCATTGAGCAGCTCACTCATTGTTTACCTGGTATGAAAAGAAATACTTGAATTTGAGAGGGCACATGGACTCTGTAATTCAGCCTGTCTTGCTTCACAGGTAGAAATAAAACATAGTGAGTGTTCTACGTGTTTAGATATGCATTTCTAGTGTCTTAATGATTCTCTTAGAGTTTGTTGGCTTCTCCACGGACACCCCCTTGTCGCGGGGGAGAAGCTTGCGTGCCCTTATGAGGCTGTGAGCTATGCTGGCGGTGGTTGTGCCTCCGGTAGGGTCTCCCATGCTAGTCAGGTCTCAGCTGAAGGATCAGACAAAGTGTGTCCAAGGGCAGGATGGGCTCACCAGCCTCCCGGCAACCATCCTAGGAGAAGGACAACTCTAAATCCAAACCCGGGCAGATGGAGCTCGCTTAGCCCTGTAAGGCCATCCATCTAAGAGAAGGACACTCTAACTAAACCTACATCCTGAGGACTTTGCTGCCACCGTCCAAGCTTGCTAGGCCCTGGCAGATGAACCTTAGGACTAAAGGGCGGGGCCAGTTCCGCGCACGCTGCGCCTCACCTAAAAAACCCACTGCGCAGGCTCAAAGGATTCACCCACCTTTGCAAAGCTCTGCAGCGACAGGTGAGGGATGAAACGGCAGGTGAGAAGGTGCACTGGAAGCTGCAGACCCAACCCTGCATGCAGGCGGTTCAGGACATTGGTCACCAACACCACCTGTGGAGACTTTCTGCTGGGCCTTTTGCAGCCGGACTTGCCTATCTCGCATTGGCCTCTTTAGCCATCAGCGCGCTTGCAGCAAGCGTGGGCAGAGCCCTTCCCAAATCTTGGTTCGTGAAACCCAGCCATGATGATGATGAGAGTTTGTTAGGGTTTTGGGGTTTGTTTGTTTGTTTGTTTAACCAGATGCTTACTAGCAATAAAAGCCACTAGTAAATTCCCTTTGCATATAACTTGGATGGTGTGTTGTTCATGACAGTCTGCAGAGCAAACGGTTCTGCAAACAAACTGGAGATTCAGGGCACAAGATCAGATTTTTCTCAGTCTGGGGGAAATTTGTTGGAAACTTAACAGGGAAAGAGGAAAAATGTCTTGGATGTCTTTCTGGTGAACTTCTTCATTTCTGTGAATTATTTTTTGAAACAGAAGGAAGCTGCATTTGTAGCCAGAGAGGTGGTAAGATGCTGCCCCAGCTTTGGCTTCTGATAGCTCACCAGCTCCTCTGTGGAGTAGCCTCTTGGCTGGGACAGTCTGCCTAGATTTGATGGAAAAATCTAAATCAATTTTAGATTGCATTATCTCTTCTTTGGGACTAAGGAGGATTAGGAAGGGAGGCAGGATGATGAACATCATGAGTTTTCTTTCTGCATAGGTTTTTCTCCGTGCCAGTGTGATATGAAGCATTTCCTTACCAACTGCAGAACAGCAGTCAGTGCTGTGGCTGCAATTGAGACTCATTTTTGTATTGCAGATCCAGCTAGACTCCTTTCTGCATTTACTTACAGGAGAAAGGGGGGAGATTAACCTCATTTTGCTGCCCACTTATTACCTTGGACAGACTGGACTGAAATCTGAATAGTGTGCTGTTGAATTCTTGCTGGTTGATTTCTGTGGAAAGCTTTCATGTCTCATTTTAATTTTTCTTCAATTTTTTTTTATTTCTTTTTTTTTCCCCCCTTGATTCTTCCTTTTTTTCAGTCACTTGAAATCGGGAATGTAACTTGAAACTGGAAGCAAAAAATTTGCTTTGAGAGATCAAGAGCCTTTTAAGCAGCTTACTGGATCAGCAGTTGCAAAGTTATCATGAG
This sequence comes from Grallaria varia, assembly GCA_013396735.1. NCBI lineage: Eukaryota > Metazoa > Chordata > Aves > Passeriformes > Formicariidae > Grallaria > Grallaria varia. The sequence continues at coordinate 1,705,112 of VWZG01005870.1, read as the reverse complement.
GCCTGAACTCTTTCTATGGGTTTAACGGAGGCAGCACAGTGCAGGAGCAAACATCACAACTCTGTATGCTCAAGGGAAGACTTAGTGCTTTACACATACAAGCAGAACTAAATACTGCACTTTGATGTACTTCTCTCTTCTTTTTTTTTATTTTTTCCTTTTATTTTATTTTTTTATTAGTTTCAACCTGTTGGGATTAAGTTTTTCTGCACTCCTGGTTAAGATTTCCCTTGATGTTTTGTGGATCTCATGTACATTATATAAAGCTGAAAAGGACACTTCATGTAGGTAGTAACCACCCTAATAGCTATTAGCTATGGATTTGTGTCAGTGTGAGTTTTATGCAGTTCCAGGTGTAAAACATTAGTCATCACATGGCAGGATTGTCGCAATGTGTATTATTTGATGTTTGCCTGGCACTCGTGGCAGTGTTTGGTGAAAGCAGAATGGATGCCCAGTGTGTGTCTCCTAGGGGTGGGATGTGCTGTTGTTCCATGTATTGAATTAGCCTTAGAGGGTCTCTGAATGCAGGGAGTAGTAACTGCAGCACACTGTACTGTGTCACTTGTCAGAGTTTGCTATTTTCTATTATCTGGGTGCAAATCTGGGTGTCAATGGGTGGGCATCACTCCACTGGAAACGTATTTTTAAAACTCAGGGTTCTATGTTCTATTGTGCTGTCTTGATAAAGAACAGAGTGAAGTCAAGGTGCTTCAGCTTTACCCAAGGGTTGGTGACACAAGGTCAGCAGCAGCCAGGGGCTGACTTTATCTAGTTTGCCATATATTTAAAAACCTTGTTTCTCTATCTTGGATATCACTTGTGTATTAGAAAAAAATGAGGCAAAGGGCTGGAGTGATCCTCCGGGTTCTCAAGGTTATCCCCTGTGGTCACAGCCAGCCATGCTTTATAAGCACATTTATAAACTGACCAAGATCCATTAAAATAAAATAACTCAACAGTACTCAGGGTTTTCGAGGGGACAGGGAAAGAAAGGATTATGCCGTTTTCCTGTTGAAAAGGTGTTCTGTTGCTTAAACTTTGGGTGGCAAACTACATCAAATTTTAGCCTAAGATGGTTATCTGGAAATAGAGAAACACACCTTTTTAGCAGCAAAAACAAGACCTCAGAGAAGGAAAACTAATGGTTGGTTCATAGAAGCATCAAGTTTCAACCCCTGAAATGCTCTGGCACAACAAATCCAAATCCTAGCAATGTCTGTGTTTGTCCTTCAAAGGTAAATAAATTAAGCACAATGGATTTCACTGACTGGAAATCTGTCACAGGAGTGTAAGATTTCCTTTTGTTCCTTTTCTTTAAGACTGTAAGATAGTTTCCTTAATAAACACAAGTTGCCCTGATGTCCTTGATTGAAAATTTCTTTCCTATTCTCCACTGTGTAAGGCACATTGAGAACTTACATGATATAACGCTGTGGAAATGGTAACAGCTGAAATACATGTGCTTGTGTCAACATAACAAAGAGATATTTTGAAACCTTTTCTAGGGTTGCTTTGGAAGGGAAAATTTTTCTGTAAAAAAATCATTATGTATTCCTTGTGAGGTTCTGCAATACCTGCAGTACTTCTTCATATTCTAAAATCTGGACTTAACTGAATTTCCAACTGAAACCAGTAATCTTGCCTAAATAATGTCACTAAAGATAGTGGGACAACCCAAAGCTGATAAGGAAGCCTACTGTGAATTTTGTTTCCCAGACAATATAATTTGTCAAAATAGACACACTGTGTCTCAAAGTTTAATTTCAAACAATGTCACATTTTATTCAAAATTGCTGAAACATCTGATTTTTACATGTTTGCAATGAATCTGTATTTCTAGTGCTTGAGCAATTTTTTTGTTCTGCTATTTCATTTATAGCAAGCAAACGTGTATAGAAGACCGAAACTGAAACAGAACTGTTTGAAAATTATCTGAATGAATCACTCGATATTTTATTTGAACCAGGAAGATTTTTAGGAAAAAAAAAAAATAATGTTGCTCATGACTGTTTTTATCCATCCTTAAGATGTGGTTTTTATGAAGTTTTCAAAGTTATTGTCCAGCTGTCCAAGGTTGTGGCTCACATTACTGTGTGTAAGATGTAGAATCATCATATAATCATGGAATAGTTTGGGCTGAAAGGGACTTTATAGACCATCTAGTTCCATCCCCTCTGCCATAGTCAGGAACACCTTTCACTGGATTAGGTTGCTCTAAGCAATTGTGCTTTGATCCTTCCATGTGTATAGAACTATACGCTATGAACATTTTATAGTTTGTTTTTCATCCGAAGTAATTGGGACCTACAATAATTGTATATGAAACAGCCCGGTAGTGAAATAATACTGAACTTCCCATGTGCAGTGCAAATGTTGCCTCAGATCCAAAGGCTCACGTGACAGCTCTTCAAGAAGGTTTAGCTATACTTGGCTTTAAAGGGTGTCTTAGCTAATTAGTGTATTAGAACTCATGGGCCACGGCTTGTGAGTTCAGAGCTTCTGCTAATTAAGTTTTGAATGTAATTTTAGTTAAACTATTAAAGCTTTGTCCCAGGGCTGTTCTCATTAAGCAGAACTCCAGCTCTCCTGGATTTTCGTTGTTCAGAGCTCTCTTGCATGTGCATGGAGGCACATCTGGTATTGGCTATGGCATTCACATGGGTCTAAAACTGCTGCAAAAGAAACAATGCAATGAAATTTATCCGGGAAAACAGTGAGATCACAGCATAACATTTCCCTGGAGAAAAGCCTGAACCTTTTTTATGATCTGTCTTAGTACTTAGTACGGTATTCTTAACCATCAAACTTCAGGTTGTAGGAAATCCCAAAGGATGGAAATGGAAATATTTTTTGGTTTAGTGAGGGCTAGAGTGCACCAAGATAATTATTTCATCTCCTCCTCCAGGAAACATTTAGGGGCACTAAGCCCTACTGAGTAACATGTGCAAAAAAAGTACAGTAGGTAGTTACTGCAAAGGGCTGTGGGTTCATGGACTGTGAACGACCTGTGACTGGAGTTCCATTGAAACCTTGCAAAACTATTGTATTTCTGGTGTCATAATATCACTTTGTTTACTAGCTTTGGGCTTTTAATTAAATTTTACAGGATACTTGCCCACAATGTGGATTAGGCCCATTTTGTTACTTGGGGGAAAAAAAAATTATTATCAAACACAAGGCTTTAAATTTGGCAGTTGCTCAAATTTATTTTTTCTTAAGACTTAATAGGCATGTCCAAATGAACATGGCAATTTCTTTAGAATAGAAATGAATACGCTGTTTTGTTGTACCCGAGGTCTGGGTAATAGACTGTGACATTTCCTGCTGTGATACCAGGTGGAAAACCCCTTTGCAAAGGGCCAAGCCCCAGCCGTTGGCAGTGGCCGATAACGTCGTGGTTTGCGGCCGGTCCCTGCAGCGCGATCGATGTGAGCAGGGGTGCAGGGGGCTGCCCTTCCACACCGGTGCTGCTGCCCACCACGCAGCCAGGGAGAGACAAACCAAGGCAGACACTCGGAAGCTGATGCTCTGGGAAAGTGAATGGACGTAGCTTGTTCTGATTAGAGGCAAACTTTTTCCCTTTGCATCTCTATGGAGAGCCCTGTGTGGCAAAATATACTTGTTGCTGTTCATCTTCAGCTCTTGTATGTGCACTCTAACATCATCCTCCTCCTCTGCTCCTTTTGAACTTGTTTTTTCTCCTGCTGTTGTGCAGTAAGTCTTCTTTGTGATTATTATTTTTCCCCCTCTATATCTGCCTTTCCGCAGATCTTTCTTTCACCGTCTCTGCTTCTCATTTTTCTTTTTCGTTGTCTTGCTTTTTGCTTATGGAGCAAGAAGCTGCTGGAGTGACATCTTAAGAGTTTGGGTGGCTCTGCTGAGGCTGCATCTGCTGGCCGTGTGGTGGTTCACCATGTGGAGGGAGCTGGAGGCAGGCTCCCAGCTGGAAGTGGGGAGGGAAGACAAGAGTATCTGTTTGGTTTGCCACACATGAACAATTTGCAGCAAATGATGTCCCGCATCTCTGCATGGCAGTCCTGCTCTGGGAGGTGCCTTGCCCTGGGTATAGCTTTACTGGAGCATTCAGCTGTGTTCCCCCGTGTATCGTGACAGTGTTTTCTCTCGGGTGTTGTTTGGCTTGGAGTTCCTGGATTGAGGCAATATGAAACTCCAAATGAACTTCAGAAGCTGTGCTTTTAGGAAACCATGGCCATGCCATTGGTTTTTTTAAACAGTGGGAACTCAGAGCACTCAGCTCTCAGAGAACATTTTGATCGTGTTCAGTGATGGTATTTCCCCTTACATCTGACTAGTGGACTTGTCTTCTTGACTTCCTTTCATGTCAGTCATAATCCTCCCAGTTCTTCCTGGGGCAAGAACTCAGCCCAAGCACCAGCATCGTTTCGGATTCCAGCTCTTTCTTCCTGTTGTTTTTCTGACAGCACTTGTCGAGACTGTGGCATGTTTTACTCAAATTTTGGTTTCTTTTTTACCAAGGAAAAACCACACCATTCCCTCAGCTGGCTTGGCAGACTACCACAGGGATTTAGCAGTCTGAAGCTCTTTGAGTCTTCTGTTACTGCTCAGGTTTTGAACCCTTTTATTTATTATGTGTCAGGGAAGAGTTGTTGCTGAGTTGTTTCTGCAACTGAAGAAAGGCAGCTCAACTCTCCTCCTGCAAGCCCATGAGCTGGTTTTGCATGTTTGCTTCATCCAAATTGACAGTGTTGATAAATAATTTTGCATTTAACATTTTTCTATTTCACCTTGTATAAATTTTTCTCTTCACATACCCAAGTTAAACATCAGAAAGAATTGTGGGTTTAGTTTGTCCTGTAATAAATCTGATCTTTACTTACATCTTTGCTATTAATAATTTTTGATTCATTTTGGGGTGGGGGGTGGGGGGGGCGGGAACAAGTTTTAATGACCGGTAGAACTTGGTGAATATGTGACAAACACAAGGAGAACATTTGTCCTACTAGGTAGATCTTTGCATAATTGATGAATTGGTGTATTTGTTGGATGTTGCCTTGGGATGAGACTATGGCTCTTAGAGGCAGTAAACAATTTAGCTCTCATTTCCTGTCAAAGACTAGCATATGTGATTGATGGGAAAAACAAATGCATCAGCAGACCTATGTTTTATGTAAAACCTAGTTATTGTATGCTTAACTTACTCTAATTGTTATTCCTAAGGAGTGTGATGTCCATAGTGAGGCAAAAGCTCAGATTAATTTGGTGGTGAGATTATTACTAATAATATTAACTGTGTCTAAACATTAATTGACATGATAGCCTGAAACTGAGTGGTGTGGATGATTAGAGTAGTACTGTGCTTGGCAAGGAAAATGTTCTTTGAATGGGTCAGTGTACACTTGTGTGCCATCTGGACTGAGGTGAACCACCACTTTCCATGTAGAAACAGTGGATTGAAGCTGGGTCTGTTTCCCCAGGCTTTTCATCCTCTTATTCCATCCCTCCACTACAGTAAAATATTACCTATAGTGGTATGGCAGCAGGTCTCCATCAGCTCAGTTTGTGAGACTGCTCCTTCCTGACTATGCTTCATAGAGAGCTGTTTCTTACAGCAACCTGGTGTTATTGGCACCTTGCTTATCCGTATTAGGTCTTTTAGCCAATATTTTCCTTTTGACTCTTACCACTTTTTCTAGTTCTTCTTTTTTCCAATTGTCCTCTAACCTCAACTTGTCTTAGACATTCCTTTTTCCCTTCCTTTTCCATGTCTACTCTTTCTTTCCATGTCCTGGTCTCTGAAAAACAGCAAAATTTCTTCTGTGTCCTAGGGCAAAGTTATTATTACCATAATAAGAGATTTCTGCTCCAGCACCACCAAAGCTAGACCTGAGTCTGCCTTTTCTTCCTCTTCCTCATAGGCATAAAATATCCAATATAGAGAAGTGGGAAAGAATAAAAGTTTAACTTTTCTTTGAATTATGCTAAAACTGCTTGGCATTGTGTCTACGTCTATTCAAAAAGGATGAAAAAGCAAGTATTACATGGAACATTTTATTGTACTGCTGTAATCATGTACAGCCTCAGGGTCATCATTCAGGAGGTGGGATGGAGGGACTTCCACACTATTTTCAATTTTCTATGAAACTCTTCTGTGACTGGGAATAAGTACTTTCACTCCTTTGGATCCTTTTTTCTCAGAACTGTGTTTATTTATGTTCCTTACCTCCTAAGAATGTGTAGGGCAGGATATACCTTCCACTTGTATTTAGAGTGGGAATATTTGGATTTTTAGACACTTCCAAAATGCCCCATATAATTTCAAAGTTTGCCTAATTGTGTCATCATCTTCATTACTATGGTCAGAAAGTTCTCTGTTGTTTTAGCCATGACTGAATCTGTCATACATTCTGTTCATTTTAGAGGAAGTAGTCTTCCTTTTGTATATGTGAAATTTGTTTTGTAGAATTAACCATCCTCCTTACCAGAGTAATTTTGATGACTTAATCTCTGTGGAATTTGATTTAAAAAATGTAATCTTGTCCTTGTATGTAGCAGTTAAGTTACAATCTGTGCAGCTGCGAGCTGGGTTTCCCTTACGCCTGTCTTACTTCCCGTGTCTCTGTAATACAAATTTGGCCAAGTGTGGTTTATAGTTAGATTTCATGCTCATTACAGTGTGACATGAACTGGTAGCTGGCTGAAATGGGCATTCAGGGACTTCAGAGCCGGGAGGCTTTCTGGTGCATTCAAAAAATAAACACTGTGAGGACGTTTCCTCATTAGATGGAGCTGGGAACTATAAACCTTGGGAATCTGAGAATTATCTACGTACGTATCTGAGCACTTAGAGCTAAACCAGGGAAGGTGTGAGATTTCAGCCTTAAGTCATACCTGTCAAGGGTTAATGGGAGTTGAAACTGGGCTACTTCCTTTGCAGCAGTATCCTTTTACATTCATGCTTTTAAAAACCTGCTAACCAAACACAATCTGGCCTTTGCTTAAAAAACCATTCTGGCTTGCCTAAGGTTTAACTAGGGCTGACTGTCCAAATCTACTCATATACCATTTGATATCACATGCAAGAATCCTAATTACCAGTGTAAAAGGCCACACATCTATCCAAAGAGCAAAGTTTTCCAAGACTCCATCTCTTATATGACACCCAAGTTGAGAGCTCAGGATCATGCCTGCTTGGAGACATTCCTTTGCAATTTCAATTGCCCTTAAATTTGGTATTTATATACAAATGTGCCCAACATTTTATAAATACATAAATACATGTATTTATAAATAGATACATAAGAAAAATATTTTCTTTCGTGTTTTCCAGAATTTGCCTTTAGCATTTATGCTGCTCTGCTTATTATTTTTAATGAAGACATCTGATTGCTTGTATGATTGGCCCAATGAAAGGAAAACTCAAAATGGAAATGAAAAATCACACACAAGTTGGTAAAAAAATTGCTTTTTTGTGAATTTTCATTTAGGAAGATATTCTGCTAAATAGAGGTGTAGATTTGTCTGTTACAGCCTTCTCCTATGACTAAATTTTTTAGAGGACACTGTTCTCTTTTAAATCAGATGCATAAGTGAGTATCATGAATGCAGAGAAGAGCTGTTGGCCAGAAGAAAATTGGGTTGTAAGAGTTCTGCAGGTTTTGTGCAAGTTCACTCTCATTTTAAAGTCATTGGTTTGATAATTCTTTCCCTGGGACAAGTGTAAATGACGGCTCAAATCAGTTTGAGGGATAGATGTAAAAACCTGTTTTGGTTTTAGTTTTCACAGGGTGTGGTGAACGGTGGACAAGCCTCTGAACTCTGTTAACCTACTGCAGGTCCAGGATGTGCCAGAAAACATGTAGTGCCTGAGCATATCTCTAACCAGATAGGGATGAGAGTTGTTTTTCCATTTTTTTTTTTCTTTAATTAAGGTTTTTCTTCCTAAATTATGCAACAATTATTCAATCATCTTGTTAGTTCAAAAAAAATTGCTCAATGTTTGTAAAAGAGCAAGAGAGTTTGACTCTTGCCTTTCATTTAACCACAGCAGATGCTGCTAAAGATACTCTGCTTCCCAATCAAGTAATTTACCTTGAAGATGAGAAGTGGAAGCACATTGTTTAAACAGCTGACTTGATTGCTCAGAAATGAGGCTGACCAAAATGAGTTGATGACTTGTATCTTAGGATTAGGCTATTAAACAAAACTAAACATAAAATAATATCAGCCAAAGCTGTCTGGGAGAATCAGACCTCATTGCGCTGGGGATGTTATGAGTAATTTTTTAAGCAATTAAGACTACTGAGTCAATTAGGGATGAAAGTAATCATGTGATTTGCCTGCAAAACTACTGTTAGAGGTCAGGAATGGAAATAAGTGGGAGAACAGCAGAGCTTCAAAAAAGAGATATGAGTGTTGTCTGTAATAATGAATAAGAAAAAACAAGTGCTGCATGTGACACAATACAAAAAATTATTATAGATTTGTTTATGACAAGCTATAAAGAATTTTGTAAATTTTAACTACGTGGGAAAAGTTGTAAATACTCAATGCAGTGAAGCTGAGGTCAAAACCTGCAGTACCTACTCGGATAAATTGCCATAGCTGTCTTTATTCGAAGACTTTCAGCTTCTACAAATAGGAAGTTCATTACTAATTGGACAATAATTTTGTTATCTTACTTAAATAAAATGGGCATAGGAAAATCTCCAGATTTTACAGTACTCACATGCAGAATCTGTATTTAATTTATGGTTACCCTTTGTCTTACACCCCATGTCACAGCTGCTGAGGCACCGTGCAGTCCTCTGTACCCCTTGTCACGCCTGGAGCTGAGTTCATTTCAGCTAACTTTAGATGTCTACAAGGTAAATGTTGACATCTGAGCTAGTCATGCTGTCTCCTTTCATCAGTGGAAAGAAACAGAAACTTAAGTGAGGTCAGTTTTAGCCCTGTGACTGTTTCTGGGAAGCCACGTGAGCAGGAGTGTCTGATGTGCCGTGTGTGTTACCAGAGCAGAATGAGACCTCGTCTCGGGCTGGCTCCTCTGGGTGGAACTGATATATATAGACCAGGGGTGAGAATTATCTTATAGCATTGAGAACGTTGTTATTTTTGAATATATAGCAGGAGGTAGGTAAGGTAGGATTAGTTGCTCAGTGTCTAGCTGCTTTGAAATTTTACAGTTAGTTGTGCTATTTTAACCAGAGGAGATATATCAAGTTTCCATGGATAGACTCATGTCCACTGTGTGCACTGCAAGACATTGCTGGTTCCAAAAGTGTCACCCTCTCAGGGAAAAAAACCCAAACCCAACCGTGTTTAATGGCTGAGAAGGGAGAAACTTAACAAAAGAAACCCTGTGATAAAATTCTGAAAGAGTTCATGTATATATATGAAAGGAGAAGAGCAGATGACAGAGAAAGGAGGAAGCAAAGCCACTGTCTGTCCTTTCTTTATTCATTCCTGCTTTAAGGAAGTCCTTTAAGCTGGAGAGCAAATTGGAATGTCAGCAGGGACAGGCAAGCATTAATCTCATCAATCTGAAAAGGGGTAGATTTAGGAACCTTTGACTGTGAAGCCTGGCCTCTGTTGCACTTTGTTAAGTGTGGGTGTTTAAGAGATGGTGTGTTTGTGTGTTCCTGTGGCAGAGAGAGCGAAAACAAAGGACCAAGGACTCATCTTTGCAGAACCAGAACATGACAGGCACTATCAACGGTGGGTGCATCTCCTCTACAGATTGAGGGCTTTTGTCTGTTGATCATCTTGTTTGCTGCGTTTTCCGTGTTTGCCTGTGTGTCACAAAACTGGACAAGCACTTGCAGTACTTCTCAGCCTTGTATTTAGCATTATGACTTCTTCCATATCTTCTTGTATCTGCTTTTTACATTGAACAGATTGAAAATCTTTGCATTTTCCCCAGCAGCACAGCTGGAAGTAACAGCTCCTCTATGTTAGAGGTGAGATGTGCTCTGGTAGGAAGATGTGTGTTTGTGTAAATAACCTGAACAACTTCAAGCTGTTTGTTTGTTTTACCAGAACTGAAGTGGTTGAAAATACTGAATGTCTTTTTCACCATATGTATAATTAGCATAAGGAACAAGTAATAACCCTGGCAGTCTGCTTTGGAAGGATTATGGGCCAGTGGTTACAAAGTAAGTGAGGTTGTAAGAAATCCTGGGTTCTGTGCTTGGCCCTCCTGAACTCTGTAACTTCTCCATGCCTTGCTTTCTCTCCCTTGAAAATACCTTTATACTTTTTCAACCCCCATTGCATCCTGTACCATCCTATCACCTGCCATAGCTGCTCACTACCACAGCTAGTTGTCATGCTTATTTTACAAGGTTTTTTTAATGTCTGTAAAGCAGTTTGTAGTTACTTTCAGTCATGGATTTCAGTACTTTCCTACTGTCTTTCCAGTGGCATGGTATTTATGGACAAAATTTTATCTGTTGAATAACTTTTCACTTGAGAATGAGTAATACTAGTGCTTAAGACTTTCTTGAACAAAAGATGATGTCAGCCTCTCGCAGGAAGGAAGAAGCCTTGCCTGTATTTCAGTGACACAGATAAGAGGAGGGGGAAAAAAATTCCTTCCCTGAATAGTTGTGCTTGAAGTAGGAGGAGCTCCTATCACTCAGATCTTGAGCTGCTTTATTGTAGCCTGGTCTTCCTCTTTGATGCCTTTTTTTCCTTTAGAGCCTTGTAGTTAATTAACTCACTTGATTAAAAGCAGAATGTCCAAACTCATGGGTCACCACACTTGGGAAGTTTAGATGTCCTGTTTAAAAATAGACTTCAGCACCTGATATGCCTTTTGAAGACAGTGGGAGCCAGTCCTGCATGAGCTGGCTAAATATAGTGGCAGCCCCACCACTTGCCGGAGGGATTAATAAAGGGAAGAACTTCCACTTGGGCAGGTAGGGTGCAGCAGATCCAGAAGATCTCCCAGCTGTGCTGTCTGGTGACATGGGCTCTTAGTAAGAAGAGAATTGCTTTGATTTTTATTTTTTCAATATAGCAATATAGAAAAATTTGCTCTGTCACATGTCACGTTGTGAACGAGAAGGATTTTGTATACTTTTTACTCAGATATTACTTGGACAGAGCAGAAATATTTGAAAATTGCTTTTGCTTCCCAGTTACTTGCAGAGATCAGCCCTGTGTGCAACATTCACTTAATCAAATAGAAAATTAAGTTATCCTAATTGCACAGTGCTCCATATTTCAGGTATCTTTCATTTTAGTGGTTTTTTGGTTGGTTTTGTGGGGTTTTTTTAAACTTTTATTTTTCATCTCATTTGTATTATTGTAATTTATTGGCATCATCTCAAAGGGAGGGACAATGAAGGTGAAGTTAGAAGAACTGGACTGGTAAATTACTTAAACTAAAGTTCAATGGTGAAAATCTGTTTCTTGTGTTCCTAAGTTTAGGCACGCATTTTAACTCAGTGAGATTTGGCAGGTTGGGACGTTTTGATGTATATTGACTTACAGACATAAACACAAATCACCAACTGTCCAGAAAAGGAGAAAGTAATCCAGTGAAAAGGCTGAGATCTGAAATGAGAAATAGAAACAGCGTGTAATAGGGAAAAGCCTGAAAAGTTTGGCTTGCACCAACCCCCCAAAAAAAAGCTCTCACCGAAGGGGCGGAAGAGTCCTACAGGAAGTTTTAATCTGTATGATCAATATAAACTTCCTTTGCCGGACTGCACACTTGACCTAACCTTCCAGTTTTGGACAGGGTACTGCTGAGTGGAAGGTCCAACCATCCGCCTTGGACTACAGGCAACTCCAGAGCTTCTGGTTGCTTCCACAGCACTCTTACATTTCAGAAGTGTGAGCAGGAAGTGTCCAAGACTGTTTGGAACAGCATCAAACAGTTTTCTTCTGCTAAGTAGAAATATGTGAATCCTTCATAAGGAAGGACTAAAGGTGCAAAGTAAACTCAGTATTGACTAGATTTCAACATACAGTGCATTACAATAGTTCACTGTCATAACTCAGATTCATCAAAGATCAACCAAACACAGCATGGAAATCCAAGAGAGGAGGCCCTGAAAAACTGTTGGGGACGGCACTTCTGGGAGTGTGGCACCTTCAGCAAATGAGAAAGAGAAGGTTGACTATATATCATGATATTATTGCTATACAGATATAAAAATACATTGATATAATGTCATTTGACCCTGTCATTGCATTTGTTGTACAGTGAACAGCATACTGGTACCATGCACTCCTTGTAATTATAAAGCAGGTCCCTTGGGAAAGCTGTAGCTGACAAGAAATTTTTTAACCTTAATTACTAGGATTAGTATTTGAAGTAAGCAGTATGAATAAATATTTCACCTTTGTATCTGTAGATTATTTCATGTCCAAAAATCTGATATTTAGAAACACACCTACTTACTGCATACAGATGTTCTGATCCGGGGACCCTCTGCAGGTAATAATTTGGCCTCTTTGAACATAAAAGCTTTGATTTTCCCCCCAGATTGCTTGAAGCTGAAACAGATGCCTGCCTGACCATGAGGGCATGCTGATGAACACCAGACTGTCTAAATACTAGTGAAAGAAGGAAAGAACAGTGATATGAAAGGGTGAGGGAAAACATACTTTAACAAACTTATTATGACCTCTCTATATGTGGTCAAAATATGCTGAGAATTAATTGCTTCAACACCCATAAGACAATGGTGGCATTTGTCTAGGTGAGCTCTGTCCTCTTTTCCTCCCAGTAGATGTATGTTGCAGGCCTGCAGATCCAACATTTCAGGTGGGCCTTTGCTTTAATTTCTGGACTCAGATTAATGAGTAACAGTTGCTGATGGAAAGTGTTTACCAATGCCACCTTCTCACTCCACGCTGAAATACTGCTGTTGAAATAATGCCTGTCCAGGAACAAACCCCCCCAAAACCCGCAATAACAGCAACCAACAACAACAAAATAAACCAACCAAACAAACATACAAAGAAAAAAGAAGAAAACAGATATGGAGCTAATTTTGTTTTGTCAATATTGTCGCTAAAGGTGGGTGGTTTCAGCAGTTGCATAGAGAGTTAGGATCCAGATGAGTACTGCAACTGAATGGAGAAGAGGCTGAAAGAAGTACGTATTCCATGGGGACCCTCAAATAATTCTTGCCCCTTTCTTAAGTAGAAAAACAAAAGTGTATTCCTCAGCTCTGATGCCATTGTGTCCATTCTCTATTTATTCTTTTAATATGGAAAAGGTAAAAAAGCTCTTTCTAACAACCTGTCTGCATTTGGGAATAAGTAAATGTATTTTTAGTGCTTGAGCTGCCCCAGCAGTGGCTTGTCTTTAGAGACCCTCATGCAGAGCTGCCCCCGTCTGTGATAATCGAGTGCAGTTGAGGCAGGGAGGTGCTGAGTCCTGCGGGAATGTTTTTGCGTGGGATGACAAGGAGTCACTTGCACAGAGGACAGGGAGGACCCTGGTCAGCACTCACAGGCTCAGTCAAGTGGTAGTTCAGTGCTTAGTGTGAGAGGGTTCCAGCTCATTGCCAGGGTATGTAGGCATGGCTGCAATGCAAATAATTACTGTGACTGGCCTGTCACGTTTCAGGAGTAAAGAGCCATGGAAGCTCAAACACCATACTGAGTTAGAAAGTCAGGCAACAAGGAAGGGCTTTACAGACAGTGCTGCATGGGGAGCACATAAAGGCCACCAGGCTCATCTGCTCTCAGGGGATCTTCCTTTGTGCAGTATGTTTATATCAAAGTTAATTCTCTCTTTAAAAATCTACTTGTGTTTAAAGCTCTTTCTTAAAAGTTTTACTGTTGGAAAGCTTGAACAGAGGAAAACTCCCCTTTTTTTTTTTCAGAATATATGCTTGTAGCATCTTCTGGATACTCAGTTGCTTAAGTTTTTTCTTTGTAGTTACATCCTTTCCCCTTTTGTGGAGGAGAGTTAAATACTTTAACTGTTTTACATCAACTTTTTCTTAAAGAATGGAACATATGGTTGAAAGTATGCAAATTTCAGGTTGACCTGGGTGGTGGTTATTATTCTCCCAAGATATTGGCAGTATTTCTAATGATAACATAATTTTTATGCAGACATTATTGAAACATAAAAAATACCCCAAAATTCTGGTTTCTTCAAAACCATTCTGTTCTTCTGCCTGTATTTCTCTTAAAACTCATCACCCAACTCTGTCTCATGAAATTTCAGAAAGTAACTTGTTTCAAAATGCTTTTGGTCTAAAGAAGATGTTTTCTGTTGTCTGTGTTCCTAAAAACAGTAATTCCCTTTGTGAACTCTTGAGCTGCTTTTGTTTCTGTTGAAAAACTTGGCCAAATCAGATTTAAGAGAAAGAGGATAGAAGGTCAAGAGGGACAGAAAGTATTTAGTGGTATCTTTTCAAGAGTGTTGTACAAAGATCCTGTCAGTTCAGTCTGTTCATGACCTGTGCGTCTGTGTAGTTTTAACTGTGTGTATCTCGTGAGTTTACAGTAAGGAAATTACTTCTTTTAGCAGGAGTTGTTTCTTTAGAACCTTTCCCAACTTTTCTTTGGGTCCCAAAGAAGGTGGGTAGAAGCTTTTGGAAATGTGCAGCATTTCCCTGTGCAAACTGTGGGACAGATAGGTAAATCCTGACAGACCAAGACAAATTACATGCACTTGCCTGTCTGTAAGAGACACTAATATACTGGAAAAATATTTCTTTGCCAGCACCTTTCCCACATTGATTCATCTCATTCCAGCAGCTTAATCATGGCCATTTAAATGTGCTATTGCAGATATTAATTCAGTTTGACACATCCATTTTCCATACACTTGGGAAGGAAATCTCTCTCCACTGGTCCCCTACTTCAAGACACAAAGCAAAACAAAATACAATGGAACGTTATGTGATTGGTACCAGCACTGGTTGCTCTATTTGTTTGTAAGTTCTTTTTCTTTATGAAATAAGCTTTAGTGGCAAGAGAGGCCTTTGGACAATCTGGAGGGGATATAAAGAATGTGCTTTGTTTATACTGAGATAAAATAATTGAGCTTTTCTGTTGCTGCCTGAAAGCCATGTCTCCAGTTTCTGGGACCTGTTTACTGTGTACTGTACAGAGCCTGCAGCCTTTCTGCAGCAGATCGGGACTCCCCTGCCTGTCTGCCATTTCCTTTTTTATGGTTGGGTTTTTGAGCAGCACTGGTATGCCCCAAACACCTGCCAGATTTGCATATCATCCTTGCTTGGCTTGAGCATCCACTGCAAAGTTGGCACATGAACTGTGGAGAAGCAGGCCTAGTGTTTTGATTGTACGCCAGAGCCTGATACTGAAATAGGCAGTGGGAAGGAATCCAGTAATTGTTGGCCTCTGATCAATGAAAACTGTCATTAGGCCAGTAAATCGTCGGTATGTGGGCTTAGTTCTATATATCATCTTTGGGCTGGTGTCACCCTGACTCCAGGACGAGAACATTATCAACATGTCATCAAGTCTGCCGGGAGCTTTTTATTACTTTTTCTCCCTTTGATTTATATCCGTTCTCAAATTTCACACAGGTCAGGTTCGACAACACACTGGAGGGACGTTGAGGGGATTGTTTCTTTGGTGCAGAAATAGATTTGCCAGCCCCATCTAGCAGGGAGCCCCTCTCCCTCTTCCCTGTGCGCTCCAAATTGGTCTTCCTCTGGACTGGCAGAGCCTCCCTCCCTTGTTGCTAATTGCTGTGGCAGGAAGCAGAGCCTTCCATTATCTCCACTCATACTGTTCGCTGGGATTGTGGTGAGACAACACTTGATTAGCTTTGGCCTTGTCCACACACAACAACTTCAGTTTAAATAAACTGCTACTTTAATTTGGATCGAGTGGTGAAGACTCTGCTGTGGGCATTAAGGACTCTGGCTATCTTTTATTTTTTTTTTTAAATTAAAATGATTCAGAATCAATTAAGCCAAATAATAAAGCACACAAAATAAATGTCCACCCATCTTTTTTGCACTTGAACTCTGTTTTAAACTAAGCCTCCAGTTTAAGTCCAGCAGAGCTTCCTCTTGCAGACAAGCCCTTGTCACTGGTAGTGCTGTGGAAATAACTCCGGAGCAGCTCCTGTGAGGGGTGCAGATGTAGCCGCTCAGGCAAAACTCTGCCCTATTCCCAGAGGGAAGTTTAAATCCATCCTGGCTGCAAAAACTACAGATTCTGTGGCTTTGCTTATGTTTTTCTAAACAGGTAAATAGATGGTCATTGCTATCTGTGGATGTGGGATAACATAATTCTTCTTTAGGGTAACTTACTATGAAAATAAAGACTTTTGCTGCCATAACACCTGCAAGAGGGTACGGCTAAAGCAGTAGCAAAATAATCATAATTAAGACAAAGACCTAAACCGGCTTTAAAGGAACTCATGAATGTTCTCAGTGTAAAATACTGGCCTTCTCTTGGAGATGGAGAAGTACATGGTATTTCTTCAGTAATTTTTCCCTTATTACTAACTGTATCCTGTGTTTTCAAGGCCAAGTAAGGTTATTTCTCAGATGCTGCTCTTGAGAATGATTAGTGTTTAAAAGTATGTGGTATATGCAATTAAAGCCTATCGTAGCATAAAGGTTTGAATTCAATTCCTTTTGCATGCAAGTAAGGACTGGAGTCTGGAAAAAATCGTAACTGAAAAGAACTTGGCCAGAAAATATGGATGTTGCTTGTTGGATTACAAAAGCAAGACAGCACATCCAGAGTTAAGGCTGAATGCCCAAGTGGCTGTGATATACCAAGGGATTATATGCTGCTGCCTTCTACATATAAGCACAGCGAGTCCAGATATGGTTAACAGTCCAGGCTCTGATTTTTCCCAGATTTAGCTGAACGTGAAATGTGTTGTTTAAAATAACTCTTTGTGGATTCCACCCTTGTATGTAGGATAGCTTTATTTAAAGGCAAAATTAGATAAAAAGTTGCTGGTTATGGTGAATGGCTGGCTTTTAACAGGCTGAGTGGCTTTTCTGGAGAACTTTCATTCTAATGAGCAAATCCTCATTAAGGGACACTGTATAAATCTGATCATGGCCCCATTTCAGAAAAGCACTTAGTGTGTGCTGAAGTATGGGGGAAGTCAGTGAGATTACTTACTTGCTGAAAGTTAAGCAAGTGCAATACCAAATTGGGATGTGCAGGAGCGCAAGATTCGTTGCTACACAAGTACAGACCTTATTACTCAAAGTTAAATATTTTGAATTCTTTTTTAATCTGCTTAATGGGAAAGTGAGTAGGCTGCCTTGAAACTCCTTTCTTGCCAAATTCCATTTCTTAAATCAAAGCTCACATTTGAGTTACATGACCACAGAAAGCATTATAAACTAATAAACCTCAGAATTTGTTTACAGTTGTGTAAATTGAAAAACAGACAAACCAGCTTAAGATTTCTTTGTTCTTATTTTTCCTCTTTTTTAAGCATTTGCTTTCAGGCTGAGGCCTTTGAACCACGTTCTTTCCTTGGCCGCATTACACTCTTCCCTCGGTTGAGCAGGCAAGGAGGGCTGTGGCAGCTGCCTGTACTGAAGTACACAGCTATCCTTGTTACTCTGTATGCCCGAATTCTCTGCAAAGGAGCTCCAGTTTTCTGTCAGTACAGTTTAATATGTCCAGAGTGACTTACCTGCCTGCCCCAGTCTGTTATAAGAAGGTCTAAATGCCGCGCTGACCACAGAGGGCTGCACGACTGATTCTGAGTTGACCTGCTCTATGTACAATTTGGAAACGTGTGTTCTTGATTCCCCTTCTCTCTCCGTGAGATGGGCAGAATGCACGTTGTAAGCAGGGAGATAAGGCTGTGCAAGGGCATAACAAAAATAAACACAGTCATAGTATATTAGTGGGGGAAGAAAAGAGAAGAGGTCTCTAAACAAACTTTTGTGTGTTATCTCCAGCAAACTTGTAAGAGAATTCAGTGTGAATTTGTGTATGTGTGTGATCATTGGCTTGAGCATACGGGCTTTAAAGTCTGGTACAAATTGTATTTGTTAGCACTGTCCCTTGTCCTAAATTCTATCCAGAAAGCGAGATTTTGAAGCTATGATAGTTTCCTGTTCCATTTATTTATTTATTTTTAAACTTTTAACTTTGTTACTCTTTAATGGAAAAGACACCAAAGTGGAGGAGAAGGAGCACTGCCCATCAAAACAGGCCTATGGAAATATCCCTAGCTAAAATAAACGGAGCTTTATTGGGCACATTTAGGATTCAGTCAGGATGCAAAGGAGTACCCAACCCATAACAAGCACAGCAGCTTCAAAGTTTTCGTTGCAGGCCTTGTGTGAGAGATTCACAAAATTAAGCTGCTAGCAGGGATTCTGCTGCCACATTACAATTGGTAAATATTTGGTATGCAGAGTTTTTTGTCATAAAGGCAGAGAAACGTGAGCTAAAATGGTCCGTTGTTAGTACCGTGTGAGCAAATGGGGAATACCTTGGACTTCAGTGTGAAATCTATACAGGGCCAGTCTATGTGAAACACCCCAGTCCATCCTAGGGTAGAGCATTTTTGAACTGATGCTCCAAAACTATTCCACTCACTGTGTTTTGTGATCTAAGACATGTTGTGTTCGTGTTTCCTGATCAAGCAAACACTTGCCACATGTTAACACACACTCTCCTCCTAGGCTTCCCTGCAGTATTTGGGTCTACCATTTCCATCAATTCCAATGAACCAGGACATTACTTTAAGTTCTGTTCCTGTGCACTGCAAACCCTTCTGTAGCTTGTTTGCAGAGCCTTTAAGCCTGCAGCTGGTGACTTTTTAGGGACACTGTCCTCTAGCTCAAGCGGCTGGGGCTTCTTCTGGAAGCCTTAGAAGGCCCTAGAAAGACTGTACAAATAAGGATTACAGTGAATGCTTGAGCATTTCTTTTTTCCATCACTTTGGTTCAACTTTCAGGCCCTGTGCTTCCATCATGATATATCTTTGCCTGGCCTGCCTCTATGCACTTTTCCCACTCCTCAGGTATTTGTTTTATTGCTTTCTAGCATCCCTGTTATGGATTATTGCCTTTGAGCTGTGTCTGTGGGGATGGTTACTCCTTTCTGCTTTATACAGAACATCCGAGGGTGATGCCTATACTATAAACACTGATGTAAGAACAAAACACTGTAACACAACAGTGCAAGAACACTGAAAGATGTCATCCACAGAATTATTTTTTTCATATTCGGTTTTCTTTTGAATTCTTGTTAGTTTGTTGGTTTTTTTTTAAGTAGCTCCTTGTATGTATTGTGTTGACACCTAACTTAATTTTAAATATACATGATCTGAGGAAGGTTCACTTATATGCTAAAGAAATTTTTCTCACTGAGACAGTGTTCTCAGTGATTTCTGGTGTCAGCCAGCAGCCCATCTCATTTCTGCCAGATAAGCAGTAGAATTTGTCCATAATTTCTCAGAAATACCAGCCTCCACTGACTATCTGTCTGCATTGCACCACAGTTTGTCACACTCTCAGCAGTTCATTCTCACTTGGATAAGGCTGCGGCTGTTGGAGCCACATTGTAAGAAAAATACAACTCAGAGAGGGCTGTGAGCTAATGACCAAATCCTGCAGATGCACATGTGTGTGCTCGTTTAGAAGGGAAGCCCCTGCAACTCCAAACCCAGGAATATCTGTAAGAGTTAGAGCCAGGTCATTGAAATTCACAGCAATGGCCATGGCTTTAGTCTTTTCATCGGGTGTTAAATGTTTGCAGGCAGTGACTCTGAGGTCATAGGGAATAAAACATCTGGGCATGTTCTTTGTCTACATGTACTCTATTTTCTTTCCTACTGTAGTTTTTGTGCTTTGCCTTTTTGCTTCAGTCTTTCTGATTACTCCCTTTTCACCGCATGTGCTACTATATACCTTAGCATCATTTCTATCATCAATTTAAATTTTCCCTGTATTGCCATTCAGGTTTTTTGTACTGCTTTGAAGTTTGTTTAATGAGGGATGATTAACATTAGTATTAGTGTGATACGATATTTCATGTGCTGTTATTCTGATATCTTGTATCTTTTTTCATTTATTTTAGGCATTCATTTGAGATGATTGATCCTGAAAACTGTAAAATTTACTCATTTGAGGAGTCAAGTTGATTTCAAAAGAACTTTAAGTAAGCTTTAGTGCCTTTGCAAAGGTTTCCATGACTGGGTGCTTTTAATTTCTTCCCTGCAACTCTTTTCCAGACTTCTTGTGTCATTAAGCCTTGTCTCTAACTTCTCCCAACCTCAATGTCTTTGTTTTTAAAAATAGCAATAATAAAAATATATATGTAAGTTCTCCTAGATTTCTAACTTTATGTTGTTCTGTTGTCATCATCCTGGTTCTGTGTGAAACTGTCTTGCTCCTTCAAAAGCAGTCAGTTGGTACTTTCCAGTAATAACTGTAAAGTAGTAGTTGAAAGGCAGATTGACAGCAGTGTGTTTGGGATGAAAGACATTTGTAGTCTAAAGAGAGACCTTCAAGGCATAGCATGTGGTCTAGGACATTAATTTGCAGCTGGCCTGTGCTATGCCTTGGAAATAAGGTCTCCTTCCATGAAAGTCAATGGCAAAGCTTCATTTACTTAAATGGGAGACGTTGCAAATCCACAATGTGTATTTTGTATAATTACACACATCAGAGTAGAGTTACTCATACATTCAAACTTCTTTCTAACCTTTGGAGAAAGGTATATATTTTCCAGTGCAGTGCACAGGTAAGTTAGCATGTGATGAGATTGTTGGTGTCTCAGCTGAGAGAACGTGGAGATGAGCTGTGAGGTTCTAAGCCATGCCTCTCCTTTTCCGAAGTCCCCAAATGCCCTCTTGCTCCACTCAGTCAATTCCTCTTTCTCCCTCTTATAACTTTCCCTTTTAGAAGAGGAAGAGCAAGGCAGGCTTTTATATGAAGCAGGTAAATGAAGAAAAGCCCATAGAACACCTAAGGCTGGTCATGGTGGCAAACACTATGACAGGCAGTTCAGGTATTGTCCTTTTTGGGGGGGGCCTTATAGTGGAATTGGTCTAAGAAATTAAGCAATTGGTTAGGGATAATTTTTTGTAAGAAGGTGTGCTGGAGCTATGCCTACCTTGCTTCAGTTATGTCTGTCAGCTCCAGAATAGTTCTTCACAATTTGGGTAACCACTTACCCTCAAACCGAATAGCGCCACAGAAAACTTGATTGAAATTGAGAATAAGATA
The DNA here is from genome assembly GCA_013396735.1 of Grallaria varia. NCBI lineage: Eukaryota > Metazoa > Chordata > Aves > Passeriformes > Formicariidae > Grallaria > Grallaria varia. The sequence continues at coordinate 1,683,957 of VWZG01005870.1, read as the reverse complement.
AAAAGTCTTTCAGGCAATCAAAGCCTTTTCAGACTGCATGGGGAGAATTAACCAATTTTTGTTCTGCTTTTCCCATAGAACACTGAAGGTTATGCGTTTGCAATGTTGAATCTTAAATTCTGTGTCCCTCTGAATCAAATCTGCAGTTAGTTGAAAATGCCAGCTTATCTTTAATTGGAGAGGAAGAACCTTTCAATAACCTTTGTTGGGATTTATGATTGAATTTTTATCTTAAGGCAATACTTTATTTAGCTATTGTACATGGTTACAACCCTGAGCCAGGTCACTGTTAGCACTAGTGCCTGGACAGCTGGACTAAATCTGAGTAGCATCAGGAGGAAAGACTGATCAAAGCTTCAGGTCATTTGTAACCTTGTGGTTACTTCTTGTGTATCAGGAATTTCTTATTCACTGCCCTCTTTCTTCTTTGTTTACAATGTTTTTCCCTATGGTCAGAGAGGAACTGTAGCCTCCCAAGAGGTAAAGGAAAAAATGAGGAAACTCTTCAGTGACTAGTGTGGGTAGACAACTGTTTAGGTAATGAGGTTCATTAAATATGGTGCAAATAGTGGTGCAAATGTCTTCGTCAGGCACATGGTCCTTTAGAAGACATTGGAGGCAGGATATGTCCTTTCATCATCAAGGCTTTGTCGAGGTGCACTGTTGATTAGGAGCACGAATGTCAGGCTGTCAGTGTGCTGAGTTGGGAAAGCGTGTCTGAACAGATTCCCAGCAGGAAAATCACTGAGCTACACTTAACAGGTGAAATAAGATAGGAACTGAGAGAGAATACCACTGTTAATGGAAGGCAGATGACTGGGGAAGAATAGTTGGAAAAATCCTCATTATTATTATTTGTTTCATGATAGATGTCATCTTTTCTCATTGTATAGTGGTTTCTGAGGAAAGACAGTGCATGATAAACTGAAGGTTCTTTTTTTGCACCGTCACTGAGACTCTGCATCAGTCACTGGTGCAGACACTTGGGATGCTCTATGAAAGCTTTTTTGCAAGGTGCTTTTCCCTATTATATGTTTGACAGGTGTTAAGACAGAGTGACTGTCCTCGCAGGCAGGGATTACTATAGATACTGCTGTACTCTCTGGCTACTCACTACACTTAGACATGAGGATGAATCTGGAACAGTACAAGATAGTAGGACTTAAGAGTCTTTTAATCATACAATCAGAGAATATGCTGAGTGGGAAGACACCCACAAGGATCACTGAGTCCAACTCCTAGCCCTGCTCAGGACACCCCAACAATCCCACCATGTGCCTGAGAGTGTTGTCCAAATGCTTCTTGAACTCAGGCTTGGTGGTGAGACCACTTCCCTGGGGAGTGTGTTTCAGTGTTCAACCACTCTCTGGGTGAAAAACCTTTTCCTGATATCCAAGCTGAACCTCCCCTAACACAGCTTCATGCCATTTTCTTGAGTTCTATCACTCATCATGAATGTGAAGAGATTGGTACTTAAGTGCAGTAATTTAAAACCAAACCTTTGTTTTATGGCTTTTTGATTTTCACTGCATGTCAAAAAAACCCAGCAACTCACCAGCTGTAATTATTTCCTAATAGAAAAAGAGTGGGTGACACAATTTTTCTAGCACAGGGTCTTCAAAACACAAACTTTGGTACAGAGGCAGGATGGTGTGTGGTGTCCATGATCACTTCTGGTCTTGTTCAGTGCACATAAAGATTGTGAGGCTCATCTGCTCATGGGTGGCAGGGCAAAGATTCCCAGTCTACTGCTCACATGTGCTTGTCACATTCATGGGTTACGATGTCATTTGGAAGTATTGGCTTCTGCCTAAAAGCTTCTCTATTCTCTGTAATGCCGTTAGAACCAAAATGTGTTCTTGCAGTTGAGTTCAAAATATGAACTATTGCAGCCCAGACCATGGACAAATGTTGCTTACACTGATATCCTTTTATGGGATCTTTAATACAGATGTCTTAATCTCTGCTTGTTGCTTCTGACTCCATTGCTTGTGTTGGCCCCTCTGTGCACTACTGACCTTGCCAGTTATTAGATTTCCAAAGGACAGAACCTCCGGTGCAGACAGCAATTGGGACATTAGACCATGTGCATGGCAAGATAGTGGTTGTGGGGCACTTGAAGTGGAGGTGACTCTGTGGTGTTTGTAGGATACTGAGAACATGTTGGCTGAAAAATTACTAAATCACCCTCCACCATCTACAACATGCGTGGCAGCTGAGGTGCTTTCCAGTGACTTCCTACCTCTTCCCAGTGTGTGTTCCTGATTACACAGAACCAGCAGGCTGTAGCAGAGCTCGCTGTGTGCTGTGGCCGTGGGTCTGACAGCCGTGGCAGTACCAGTGGGGTGGGAGCTCCAGGGATGGGGGATTATACAGCACCTTGGTTTTGGGGCAACATGGTGGTGTTGCCTTCGCGCATGGTTAATGGAACAGCTTCTTCAAATGGCTCCTAGTCCTTATTTCAGTGACTTTTATTTAAAAGCTTTTCTTTTTGAAAAAGGATGTTGCTGGTTCTTTCTAGTGCACCTATTTTGCAGAAATGGTTTTCATTCTCATCTGCTTCTCCCTGCCTTTTTTTTTTTTTTTTTTTGCTGTATGGTTTATTTCTTTGGGGTTTTCTTGTTTGTTTGTGCCGAGACCTTTTTTTCCTTTGCAATTTGATTGATCCTCCTTCTTTCAATTCCACATTAGCTGGCTGTGTGTGGAACCCCGCCTGGCTTTAGCTGAGACAAAATCGACTGCACACAATTTCCCTCTGACAGCTTGTACAAGAGCAAACATTTCCGAAGAGCTGAAAGTCTAGAAATTCAATCAGCGGAAAACCTACTGTGTGGAACAGCTTTGCGAGTGCTACAGCTCCCTGCTGGGTAGAAAAGCAATCCAGTTACAATAAATCCTTAAGAGTGGAGTCATTTGGGTAAAAGGAAAAACAAAAGCTGGTTTATACAAACTGATTGGAGTCAGACGTTTTGACTTCCCATTGAAAAAGGAGTCAAAGCCCAGGCTTGCTTGGTAATTTAAAGGGGAGATTGGCTCCTTTTATCTTTCTCTAGGGCAGAGTTTTTAATATTTTGTTTGTGGAAGAAATATAAAGAGTTTTCAACTGAAGTTAAAATATTTACTTGGATATTGATATTGATGCTATAGCTGACTAGAAAGTCAGTTGGTCTTGAATGCTCCGGCAAGAGGTGAAGGCACAATTTTGTTTCCAGCCACTCTGATTTTGTTCTACTGCAGTTACAGAAATGTGAAACTACAGTAAAACTGGGATCAAAATCAATGCTTGCATGTCCTGCCAGGACAGCTTGGGCAACTGTTTGTGCTATGTTGCTGGTGTGTCATGAGCTTATGAAGCTGTTGATGCAATCTGGGCTGCCTGACAGACTTCTCTGACTGAAGTTAAGAGTTGTGCCTAGTAAGAGAAAAGAGATCTGTTTGTGTTAATTTTCTTTCATTCTTTAAATACAAGCTATTAAAAATTAACAGCATTAAACAGCATTTGACATTAAAATAATAATGTTAACTGAGATGCCAGTAATGACTGTGCTGAAATATTTCCCCTGGTTTATATTTAAAAATTTAAATGAAGGTAGCTTGGGGTAATAGTCTTCTTTTTGTTTTCCTTTATTTTCATAACTATTTTCATAACCACTCCTCTTTGTGGGCCTTTCATACTGGAGCATATTAAAAGGACCAACAGGCTTGAACTGAGACATTAAAGAAACAATCTTTGTAAAGTCAAAGTGAACTGTCTGGAAATGCTGAGATTTCTTCCTTTAATGCCTCTCTGGTGTTTATATAAGACTAGGTAAAACTTTTCTGGGCAAATGTGAATTTTAAAATGCTGCTGTCCCTTTTGTAGCTGCATGGGGTCAGTCAAGCCTGATGTTCTCCATATAATCTGCATTGGGCTGTCATCCCTTCTCCCTCCACTCCCAAATGTGTCTGGACCTCATGGAAAACATTAAAGATTGTATAAACATTGTAAAGGATTTCTACTAGCCTTTATGCTTAAATAAGAACTTATAAATCATAGCAAATGAGAAGAACACTTGCCACAAAGATGGAGTTAAATTGGTTTAAAAAAGAAGTAAAGCAGGGTGGTAACCTGATAAGACTCTTCAAACTCCAGTTTGTGTCACTTGCAAGTCACAGACACATGATGAGGCCTTCGTGGACCTGTGATGAAACTGAAGTACCTTAATTTTCTCTTTCAGCTTTCTCCCACCCTCAGTGGGAAGAGAAAGTGTCTGTTGTGATCCCAAGTGATGCCACTTTTGCCCAAGTGTTTTGTGCTGGTCACTGAGTTGTGTTTCCTGTGCCACCTGTTGAATGGGGGGCTGTACCTCTCCAAGGGGAGCACTCTGAGGACTTGTGCTCAGAACATGGAAATGATGCCCTTGCAGCTTTGACAGCATCCAATACCCTCGGTTTAGCTGGATTCTCCCAGTGCTGGGTTGGCCTCTCCCATTTCGTGTGGTCTGATGCCAGGGCCAGCTTTTGTCAGATACGTGTCCATATTCCGTGAGACTGCATTATGTTTTTCTGTCAATGTTTCTTGAGAGGAAGCTTCATGTTTCGTAAAATTAATCTTTTTTCCTTAACCTTTCTGTTCTTGTTGCAGTGTAACAGATAAAACCTATGCACAACCAATCAGAAGACCAAACATTTTCCCTAAAATGACAAAAAACAGCTACAAAAGCCCTTCCAATGTCCTTGGGCATCGTTCTGCCCCGTTCAGGAGACAAAACCATAGCAAAGGCCTAATATGTAGGGTTTGGCGTGTCCAAAATGTCAATGTTGCATCAAAATCAGGATCTGCCCATCATGGCAGCTTGAAATAGGGTATTTTTTCATTCTATCTGGGACAGTTCCTGTGTGTATCACCAGAAGTTCTGCTGGATGAAGATGTGCACATCTAGGAGATTTCTGTCTAGACCTTCACTGTTCAGACAATAGAGTTGAAGATCTTTTGATGGCATCTTTGAAAGTTAAGATTAAAAAAAAACAATTTGTGAAAATGAAAGAATTTTAATTCTGTTTAATTTTTCTGCTTGAGATTGGAGAGGAATTTGAAGGAGATGCACTTGAAAGGTTTTGTGCTCTGGCTTGTCTGTAAGTTGGATTTTTTCTTTGACAAATTCCAGCAAAGCCAACTTAGCCTATTGAATGTAAATTTTCAATTTACAGAAACAGCTGAGAAAGTCCAGCAAGATCACTAATAAACTGGGTGTATCAGTTCCTCTGTAGTTAATGTTTTGAGTATAGAAAGAAGAACCATTGTATAAATTCAGGAGTATTGCTATAGGTGCAGATTTCTATGGTAAAGCATCATCAGCTTTAGGAGGAACCTCAGACTATCATTCAGTTATTTTTCTAGTGAAAAGCCTCAGTCATTGTGCTGCTGCTGTTGTGCTTCAGCTTGTACTGAGAAAACTCTAGCTCTTACTGCCAATAGCTACTGTAAAGAATAGTTATGAAGTTTTTGGTGTGGTTTTTATTCTTTTTTTTTTCCTTTTCTTTGTCTTCTAAATATTATTTGCTATTTTTTCATCCTAAAGACTAAATTATTTTGCTGTCGCAATGCAATCACAAATAAACACAAAAATCCTAAGGCATTAGTCTCACCTGTAACTGCAACCAGGCCTAACCAGGAAACAGAAAATACAATATTTCTATTATTTTGTGTATTTCATGGTTCTTGGGGTTTTTTCCTCACTATGTTCTGATACATGTGAGGCAAAAGGAGCATGTAGTTAGCCCACACTGGAATATGCTGTTTGACAGTCATAAAAAACGTGGGCAGAATGCACAGTGTATTCCAAAGGCAGTTCCTGGCCCGAGTGGTGCCTCCTGGTAGCTCAGCCCCTGCTGTCTGATGGGGACTGGATGGCACCAGAGCAGCCAGCACAGGCGTGAGTGGTGCTGGTGGGGCTGCCCAGCCTGCCCTGTGCTGAACAGTCCTCCCCGTCCAGAGGCATTGGGGGGTTTCGAGGAAACTTAGAACCCAGATCCTACAGGTGCACTATTTTGAGAGTTTAGTAAGCTTTTGAATTAACAAAATAGAATTTCAAATATTCTGATTCCACGTGCTTAGCCCTAAGGGCTCAGTAGTCTTTGGTACTTTTGTGTCGTTCCCTCTCTTCTCCTGACATTTCCCACCTTGGCCTCATTTAGCCACAAACTAGATCTGAGTTACCTCAGCAACCCTGCTCTCTGCTCTCCTGCAGCAGCTTCCTGATGCTCTGAAATGTGGTGGATGATGACCTCAGTAATACAGTGTTTTACTCATAAAGCCCCAGTGCTCGAGGATGCCTTCCTTATTATTCCCTAGTGGAAATAACCTATCCCCAAACAGCGAGGCAGGAGAGATAATAAGGAACTATTTTACAAGGAACCACATTTTATCCTCAACAAATGTGATAAAAGATTTTGGTTCTGGTTTTTCTGAGCTGTTTACCAGTCTGTTTGAGGGATAAGTATTCTTCAAAGAAGGTGTGCATGGGAGTAGCAGCAGCTAAAGTGGGAGACTTGAGCTGCTACCAGGAAAATTTTTATGCAGGTGCAAGTAGATACAGAGTGTAGTTCTTGCAAATGAGCAGCAGTGAAGAACTTAGTATTTCCACATATTGTGCTACTGTACTATGATTTGTATTTGAATTATTCAGAAAAAGAGACCATGCATTGTTGTTGCTGCAGTAGAGCTGACTGTCTTTGTTTCTCCTCTTCCATCTAAACCCTTGGAAAAAACCCAAACAGAACACACCTGCTTGTCTGAAACCCTTAGAACACTTTGCTTTCTAGTTGTTAGATGAGAGAAGCCTATGTATGTGTAGTGGGATAGATTCCCACCTCCCTCTGATATTTTCTTTATTATTGTTACTTGCTTTGTGTGAAATCTGCTGTATGCTGGCAGGAACTTTATACAGACTTTTATACAGTAACTGCAGCGGTGGATTCTTAGGAGTTGGTATATGAGAGGGATTTAACATCACTGTTATATTTTCATTTGTTGTGATTTGATATCCATCCCGACGGAGGGCAGGGCACCACTGAGAGAGGTGCTGCCAGGTGTGACTTCCTACCGCTTTCTAATTCTGTGATCACAGAACACCCGATTCTGCAGTCCTCGCACAGACAAGTCTCCCACTGATTTCAATGGGAAATTTGCCTGCATCAGGGATAAAAGAGCGGGTCCCAAGTTGTGTACAATGATGCAATCTGATCCTCCTGCTGTGGAAATTGATGTAATCGCATTCTTGCCCTCCCCCCTTTTCTCAACCCTTCTCCCTACCAACCCCTGGTGACTCCTGGGGGGCTTCTCACCAAACGGAGCGGAGGATGCAGCTGTGTGCGGAAGCAGCAGAGGAGGGGACGAGACCTTCTGGAAAAATTTATGAAAGGCTGTATCCTAGATGTAACCCTAGAAAACAGCTAAGAACGTGGACCTGCCTGCCCTGATAAATGCAATCACCTGCTTTTGCTAAATGAGGGAATGTTTCTGCCCTTTGTAACATTCGTGACATCTCCTCCTATGTTGTAAGGCTGAATTACAGTGCTTGGTGAATTGAGCAATCTCATTGCCATCTGCACTCATTCTGTGCAGAGGGACAGGCTTAGCTTTTTCTAGGGCTCTCTGTATTGTTATTGTTGACAGTCTCTGCTTTTCAGCAGTGCTTTTGTGCCCTGGCACAGTGCAGGTTGCTTGGGAATAGAGAACCTCGAGAATGCTGCACTTTGTTGCTGGGAGAGCCAGGCGACCTCTCAGATGCTTCCCTCTGCTTTGCCATTTATATGGGGTTTGGTTTTATTTTTTTCTTTTGGGAATTCTAGGCTCAGCTGAATTTGTTCTGTGTTTTGCGGAAGAAAGAGCTTGTTAAAGAATTCCCTGATGACTTTGAAGTGAACTATTTATTTTCTCTCAAGGCTTACTCAGTGTAGCCATTTGCCCCCTCTCCTCTGTTTTTTCACCCCAGTGTTTCCTGAGCTACAAGCATTCTTGGAATATATTAGTTGTAATGAGTTATGTGGGCATCAAAAGTTTTCTTTGAAACTATATGGCATCAACATCTGTTAGCTCTTAGAGAACAGAGACACAGACAAAGGGGCTGATGGGGGGAGGGAGGAAAAAGATATTAAATTCTGGAGTATGAAGTCTCCGTCTCAAAGACTCAGGGGGAGGGGAAGGGGAAATCTGCTGAACTCCATGCTTTGATGTGGGCCGCTGGCCCTCTGATTCCATTTATGGGAATGTGCGTGGCAG
>VWZG01005870.1:1589145-1675616 GCA_013396735.1 Grallaria varia | reverse complement strand
GCCTCCCTGCCCTGCCTGCTGCTCTGCCCTGCCTGCTGCTCTGCCCTGCCCGCCTCCCTGCCCTGCCTGCTGCTCTGCCCTGCCCACCCTGCCTGCTGTGCCTTGCCCTCCCTGCCTGCCCAGCCCTCCTAAGCGCCCTTTGCCAGCCGCCTGCCCAGCCTGCAGCATAAATGCTGCCCCAGCCTTGTTGCTACAGTAACATTCTCAAGCAAAATGCCGGGTGCTCAGTTTTCAGCTGCTGAGATGGGGAATCAGAACTCCTGATAATAGGGGTAACTCTTAAGTAAAAAAAAAAATGTTTAGAAGGGAACTTTTTTATTTGCTTGTAATCCTCCTGACCCTGTGAATCAACATGCAACTGTTCATCTAAATCAGGTTTTTAAACAGTGTGCGTCTGTGGCTTTTTATTGCCTCTAATTAAAAAACCTGTGTGTGTTTCCATGTATGCAGCATCAGTCAGCAGTCAGGCATGGTCCCCAGTGCTGGACTGCTTACAGGAATGTGAGGGGACTGGTTCTGCTTTTTAATAATCTTTCTGCAGAGCCTCACTGTGCTTGTCCTACCTGCCAGGGAGCAGAGAAGAGTGAAAGAAACCTCTAGGTTTGTCTTTTCCTCTTGTTGGCTCCATTTTTATCCTAATGCTGGTTGTATTGTGCTTCGTTGTGACTTCCTGGCCCATTAAAACCCTGACCAGTTACAAAATGATTAGTTGACATACCTGGGCTCTGGGGACAAAGAGGTGGTTTGAAAAGGAATGTGAACCATCTGTTTTGCCAGCACCTCCTGTTGACAGATTTATGGCTCAACATTAGCATATGTGTCCAGGGTCACACACCTGTGCTTCCTAACAAGGTAATATTATTTAGCAGGGTATGTTTTCATCCTGAGGATTCAGAGCTCTTTGCAAAGGTGGGCATCAAGAATTCCGTTTTACAGTTGAAAAATGAAGGCACAGAGAGATTTAAGTGACTTGCCCTACACCACACAGTGAGTCTGTGGTGGAGCAGTTATTGAATCCAGGTTTCCTCCAGCTGCATAAATATACGTCATCCATTAGCAGGAAAAGACTTGGAGCTATAAACATAATAGAAGAGCATTGATTATCATTCTAGGGGAGCTTTAAGCCCTAGTGCTGTATGAAAACCAGAGCCATGTAGGAAGACAGACTATTCTCACAAGAAAGGTGCAGAATGCAGTATGGTAAAGCTGTAATGATCGCTGAAGTCAGTGATCACATCTCAAATGACCAAGTTATTTTGTAGTCAATCTCTGTAGCCATTTTCTGCAAGCCTGTTTCCCAGTGCATGCCTGGATACAATCACCTCAGTGCACTTAAAACCTCAGTGCGCTTAAATCTGCCTGTTAAAAGAGTTTCTTGGTAACCAAATCTATCTTGAAAGGAAGTTAAAAAGACAATCAGATTTATTACATGGCTAGACCCATCTGTCTGCTGTGGTGAAGAAGCCCAGAATAAGCGATTTGGAGGAGTTACTGAGCTTCTCCAGGCTGGAATGAAGATGAAGATTTGTCCTCTTTCATTCATGTTCTTAGACTTGTTCATCAGTATAATCTATGGTGAAGATAAGGTCCTGGGGGACACGGGACAACTGATTTTCCAATCAGCAAAGAGATTAGAGGATAGTTAGAACAAAGTAAGGTAAGTAGCTGAATCTGTAGAGTGAGTTCATTTATTCTTCTGAAGTAGCTTCAAAGTGAATTTAAATATAGAAAAAAAAAAAAAAGCAGTCATTTCTTGTTTCAGTCCTATTTAATCTCAAAGACTGATGATCTTTTTTAGTTGAAGATGGCTGGACCCTTCAGTTGAAAAGTAACTGCTGATTCCATACATCTGTTCTTACAGTTGCTTTCAATTACACGATCTCTTATCTGGCAGAAGTCCTTGAAAAACTGTGTTTCATCTTATCACCTTAAGAATTAGAAGCTGTAATAGTTCCAGAATTCCAATAATAGTGTTAAATGGAGGATGTCACTTTGCAACACCTAGCAAGGGTTTATAAAGATCCATGAAATCTAGGCTTAAAAACTCATAAAAACAGTAATGTCCTGTCTTGAAACTGGAATAATCTAAATAAAACTGCCCACTACGTGGATCTTTCTAAGTATCTGCCAATCTTAACGTGTGTTGGATAAAAGTGCCTAGTATTTTATGCTGCTGGGTTTTTTTTCCTCTGTAGGTTATTTTTAATATATACATAATATAAATTGATTTATATTTACAAGCATGCTTATCTTCCACAGTATGTTAACTCATAAGATTCAAGTTAAATGAACAGGCAGGCAGCCTTTGTTGAATGCAGGTTGCAGTGACTGACCACCAAGAGGATGCTCATTTGCCCACTGCAGTAGAGATGACAAAGTTCCTTGCCAATACCATGTTTCATTATTGTCACTGCCTGATTCTCACAGGCTGGAGAAAAGAAATAGATCAGAAAAATGAAGAAAGGATTTTTGGTTTATGCTATGGGAAATCCTGGTCCATATGTTTGATTGGGTCAAAAGAAGTTCAGCTGCATGTTGAAAGAAACCTATAAGAAAAAGTACTGTATTTCCTTTCTTATTTATTCAGATGTCCACCATGAAGGCTTTTGTGCAAGTGTCCCTCTGCTTTGCACTTTCAGTTCCTCGACAGCCTCATGTTCATATTGCTATGAATGGGATATCTTTAAAAGCATTTCATACAGCACGTGTCCCTTGTACCCATTTGAGGGCATGTAACGGGTATTAAGGCTGGGGATATTTTCTGCCTCATAAGCCTCTAATTGTCCATGATCCTTTGTGGCTGGAGATTAACATGGGCTCTTTTTTTTTTTTGGTCTGTCCCATCTTTATGGTCACAGCAGCTGAAATTGCTCTACAGTCACCAGAGATGAGGCTGCAGGGGTGCCAATTCCATCAAATTGGAGGATACAGATTCCAAACACTGTTACCATATTATTATGGCTGGGTGTTACTGTACCTAGAGCTGAGGCAGCTGAGCTGAATGGGTTTGTGTGTTTCACCATTATATTTTTGGAGCTGGTAGATCAGTGTCATCTCTGTGCTAGGGTACCAGAGGATGATTATGGTATCTGCTGGGCTAGATCCCTTGTGTCCTGCTGTCTCTGTTAGGAAGACCAAACTTTCGGCATAGAGGTCAACACGGCAGATAAAGGCAGTAAAATCCTAAACTGCAGCAGTGAAACCCATCCAAGATCATCTATCAGAGATCTTAGAGGAAAAGTCTGTTTTCTTAACAACTCTACCTGCTGTGATTATATTATGAAGTAATTTTATCTGAGAGAAGCTTTGATGCATGGTGGAGGAAGAAAAACCCTTCTGGAATGAAAAAGCACAGGTTCTTATTTCAGAGAGGGAGAGCATCGTGGAAGTCAAGCTTGTTGCTTCTGCTGAACAATCTACATTATTTCAGTTGCAGTGTGTGTTTCAAATGTGAGCTGCTTTATGTGTTCCTTACAGAAAGTTGCATCCTAATGGATTATTTTTGTTATTAAATTATCAAGAATGCCAAACTCAAAAAAGTAAGACCTCAGGATTGCAGAAGCAAAGGGGAAATAGGCTGTAGAAGAACAATATTAGGCTTAAAACTAGGCATAAATGTGTATCGCTCTATCGTGGTTTTCTATATGGTATGTTCTTTAATTCTTAAATGTATTTGCCTGGTTTCAATTTTCATTTTAGTGAGGCTTGGCAATACATAATTTTATCTGTGCAAGGCCCTGGATTTATCGACAGGGAAACAAAGGAATCTCTAGTCCTAAATAGGACACTGTAATACAGAAGTGTATTGTTTATTTGGAAAGGCTTATGAGTGGGATCTTCAAACATTTTTGAAAGAGAATATTAGTATGAAGTCTTCACTTCTAAGTGCAGAGAGAGCCAGATGCACACCCAAAGCACATTCTTACTTTTGCCTGTAAATAGTGATTGCACAAAACTGTGTGCATAAATGTCTACTTATACATAGGTTTGGCTGCATGTATGTATGTACACATGGAAGGTGCTAGCTTGGCACAATGTCATCTCCCTGTTTGTCTGACTAAGGCAGTTAATTTATTTATATGCTTATTTATTTTATTACTAAGTTTTAAGCCTGGCCGTAAACCCGTATTTAAAGAATGATGACCACCTCAGATAACTGAATATCTACTTACACCTACAGTATCCTAAAAGTAATAACACCATTTTTTGAGGTGTGACAAGGATTCCTAGTAGTGCAGCCTAGCTTTGAGCTGATCACAGTTGCACATGGCATTCTTTCTACTCCATGGGAAATTTCAGACACCCAAACAGGAACAGGGTTCCTTTCATCAACTGGTGTTTGAAAAAGCTGTTTACCTCTTTCTCTTCGAGTCTGGACAAGATTAAAAATCAAGTAAAACAATAATAATGACTGCTTTGGGATTTGGATGGATTTCCTGAAGCATCTTCAATAGACAAGGTTTTCACTATCTGCTAAGGACTTGTTGTGTGGATATCAGACTTATTTTGGAAACATCGTTTTTGTGAGTGAGACTGAAGGATTCAGAGTGGCTGCTTGGCACTTGGCAGGACCCTCAGTTGTTTGGGTGAAAGGCCAAAGGGCATCCTAATTCTCTTGTGCATAGGTGACACAGCATTCTTGTTGGCAATGACTTTAAAACCATTGTAAAATCTACAGAAGGTGTTGCAGTTACCACATATCTTGTCCCTTGTAGTCCTGTTGTGAAATGTGTTTCTTTAACTTTGCTTGTTCCAAAAGTGCTGGAACTTAATTGCATCAATATGAGAATAAAGAAAGAAAAACCCACATGTTTTAGTCAGATGGTTAAAAATAGGAGAAAAATTTTCTTGGTTGACAATTTGTCATTTTTCATGTATTGTGCAAAAAAAAAAAAAAAAAAAAAAAAAAAAAAAATTGGGTTTTTCNAAAAAAAAAAAAAAAAGAAAAGTATATGAGTTCTTCATTAAAATTCCACATATACAGGAAATGTGTGCATATTTTCTGCCAAAAATGTGGAAAATTGAGTATCTTAAGGCTAAATCAAAGGATCGTAATGAGATGTTTGACAAAGGAGAGGTATAGCAACTTGTTTCTACTTGAGAAGTGCAACACCTTTTAGAAAAATGTTAATTAACGCAATATTGACTTGAGATGTAATACAGAGAGTAATGGGGGCCCCAGCTTTAAAAATGTGCTTGTTATCATGATAACCTGCTTAAATCAAAGGTTATCCTTTGATATATCTGATACATCTGTGGATGTAGCTGTGGCTGCTTACACCGGAGCTGAACTGTATGGAAGACCACGTTAGTCCAGGCACAGGCTGCTAAAATGCACACTCTGTTACATCCTGGAGCTTTGGCTCTTACGTGGTGGGTGTCGCAGGGAGCAGCATGGGAAGGGACAGCCAGGACAGGGGGACAGTCACACCACTGAGCAAGGTGAAAGGAGTCGGTGGGCACAGGGGCTAGGAAGGAGGGCCAGGACGTGGGACCACAAATGTGACCCTGTGGAGCCTGGAAGGTAAAGTCAAGGTGCTTACCTTCAGTGGAGAAGCAGAAAGGGAGCCAACAAAGGCATCAGAGGGATAAAGCAATGCAGGCAGAGTGATGGGTGAGGATTTGGATTGCAGCATTTTCAGATGGGTGGTCAGAAGGAAATCGATGCCTGGAAGACCCAGAGTGAGTGCCTGGCGTTTGTGTCCAGAGACTTGTATCAGTAAAAAAACTGCCCAGGGTTGTTAGGGCTGATGTTGAAGTTACAAAAAAAATAAAATTCCCAGCGAGTTAGAATTCATCCGAGTCTGATTGTGCAATGAAGATGGGAAATGAGTGACAATTGCCAGACTTGTACCCAGCTGAATAGAAGCCCTGGGGTGTGGGAGCTTTTAAAGATTGGTTTTGTCCTCATGTATATGCTCAGCAACATTTCTGAGGGAGCTGCACTAATTGCCCTCTGAAGTCCAAGCTGAGTACAGTGGCACCTATCAGCATGGGACATATGGGACACGAGGTCCTTCCTGCCCAGGCCAGGCAGCCAGTCGTTCTGAATTTTGAAGCAGACCTTTGAGCCTGAATCTTAGTCATTCAGTGTGATTTGTGTTAGTAGCTAACAGAGGCCAGCTTATTTATCTGGGAAACTCCTGGTGAGGTAGAGACACTTACTCTAGATGGGCTTAGCAACCCATAGCAATGGCATGCTGGAATAATCCTTCTATGTAAATGTTTCTTTTCTTTATTCTTTCAAGTACTGGCTGACCTCATTTCTACAGTATTTCACAGGGTACATCTGGTTTTGGTTGTTTCATGACTCAGTGTTCCAGTTTGAAAATGCAGTGTTGTGATTTAAAACATTGGGTCAGGACAGTGATGTACAACTGCCTATGCCCTAAATGTTGTTGCTTTTGCTCTTGGGCAGCGGTCCTGCCACGGGCTGGGCTCCTGCTGTGGTGCAGGCACCGAGGACCACGCGGCAGAGCCTGGCTGAACACAGAGCCACTGCTGGCTTTTCCACCCCCTCGAGCCCCTGCGTGCTTTGTGCTCCAACACGCGTCTTCCCAGGGTCAGATATTCCTACCTGGCTGTATCGTTTGCTTCCCTCTAGACTTTCTTGAGCTGTGAGTTCTGTTTTACATGTTTGCCCTTTTCCTTTGCCCTAGTCCATGTTATGAATTGGTGTTGCTGTGTTTTATTCACTTCAAGGCAATTTGTATATGTCATTGGGAGAATACTCCATTAAGCAGTATGAGCTGCAGACAGAATAGTTTTCTTTGATGCTTTCTGAGATTTTGTACTTTTCTGTCGAGTGTGAGTTTACATACACTGCCCAGAGACCTTTTCTCAAGCAGGTGCGTTTTGGTGTTTATCCAGGTTGTGGCATCTCTCTTGGTGGTGCTAAAAATATTCAGGTAACTCTCTAGCAGTTTTTTGACAGAACAGTTAATGATGATAAGATGAATGAGAGAGTATATTTTTTTCCCCTTGCACTTTTTTTCCTGTAAAAGCCCACATGTTTTGCAAATACATGCCTGTCTATCAAAGATAATACATGTCATAATCTTATACACAGAGAGGAACACATTTGAATGGGAGCTGAGGAATTCTGCTTAAATGTGTCACTAAATGTTCAAACGATACTCTCATCAGTTTCAGGATGGATTGTCAATTTATGTGCTGTCTAACAGGTATATTACGGTTCAACAGCATGAAAACTCTTTTTAGGTTGTGTTAATTTATAATCATTTGGTTTAAGGCGGAAACACTTAATGGAAATTTGCTTGCATTAAGTTACCACTTTAACTTAAATAACTAGAAGCTAGAGAAAGAGTGAAACTAGACTAGAATATAAAACATATTTGCTTAAAACCCATGTAATGATTAAAAGTGAGAAAATAAGGAAGCTAGCATAATGAATATTAATGCTTGTCTCTGCTGTTTTATCCTTTCTGTCTTCCACTGTTTTCCTTTGAGTTACTTGATAGTGCATTTTACATCGATAAATATATGCCCATTTTTAAGTGATGGCCCTTGAAAAACCATAAAAATTAATAACTTTTGAGCTTTGTAGAAGATGAGATTAATGACTTCATCTTAACAGGCAGTGCTTGATACCCAGATGCAGTGCTTACTTTGCTAAAATTTTAGGAGGTGAAGTCTACCACCTATGTAGTATTATCCTCAGGGATACACCACAAGTAAGGTCATACCTACTCATTGCATGTATGTTGAGCAGGCTAACTGGGGTGAATGAGAGAAGGCAAGACATGAGGAGAGCTGTCATTGCTTGTGGTTTAGCTGGGGTGAGGTGGTGGAGTCGGAAGGGTCTGCTAGTAAGAGAGTAAGAGTGCTCTTCATGGTCTTTGTAACTGGGATTAGCTCCAAATCCCACTGGTGCCCTTTATTACTACTTCAGCACCACTGGAGAAATGTTTTGTTTTTTTTTTTTTGGGCTGAGATAAGTTGATCTGCATATCTTTGGCATCTGCTTCTGTATTGCTCTAGATATGCTGGGGCTGACAAAATTTCATGAATTTTGGGACTGAAGCATCAGAGTCTGGTATCTGCTTTTCTTGGGTGACCACTGGCCTATGAAAATTTTCTGTTTGTTGGTGGAACCAAGTGATAACATTCCTCTATAGATAGTGAAGGGCTTATTTCTCCCTTGTAATTTCCATTTGGAATTTTTTTAACTTGATGATTGACAGAGTGTTGAAATGCTGAATATTAATCCACTTTGCAAAATTATTTTAATATGAACATTTCTTTTTCTTTCCCCTCTACAGTCAGTTCATGTCTATTAAATTTTTGTCCAAAGCTATGTCCAGAGCGTTGTAAAATAACACCAAATGCATTTGATTACCACTAATGAAGTGGTTGACTTCTTTCCTGGAAAACAGCATCTGTGCTCTCATTTTTAATTAATTCTGGAAGTGATAAATACATATTGTTAATACCTTAACACTTTGTATATAGTATATTTGTCGTTAATTTTTGTTATTTTTTTGTTTTAAACAGGATTTATCTGGGGAAGGCTACAGAGACACTATTGGTGATGAACACTTCCATCTAGAAGGTATTTAAAGATCAAAATTATTTGGTTAATATCAAGGGATACTGGAATAAATTAGTGAACCAATCACTATGAGAATGTGTATATTAAGACTGCAATTCTTGATCTACTGGTGTGTTGTTTGCCCAAAAAACTGTTAGGATGGAAATGAGATATTATTTCTGTATCTGGTACCACTAGTATTGAAAAAAGTCACCCAATTGTATCGCAGGGACCGTGTTTTAGTTCAAGGTCTCGCAGTTTTTCTCCAGGTACTTTTGTTGACATTGGTAGCAGTCGTGAAGTCACTGTCCCGAGCAGAGATGGCAAATGCAGTCACTGACAGTGTCAGCACTGGGTTATGTGATGTGCTGCACTCCCTTCTGTATTACACAGACCAGGCTTAGAAACTCCTGCATTAATTTCTAATACAGACTAGAGGCTCTTACTCAACACATTTTTCTTGAATGTGAATGGAATAATTACTGCCTCGGATGCCTCTTTCCATTTCACCTCCTCCTCTGTGAGGCAGTTGAGATGGAATCAGTGTGGTGGTGGGAATGGCCTTTGGGGACCTTGATTATGGATTGTGTTCTGTGTGCCAGAGAACACGTCCGAGGTACCTTGACAGTTGGGCAAGGAGAGGTTGATGAATGGAGGAGATTAATTTGTTGCTCATTCCTTTCAAGGAAATGAGACTTCAGAAACTGTCTAGTGTAACAAGTGGTTGCATGAGATTTGTTCTAGATTTATATTATAGGGTAATGGAAACAATACACCCTATTTATTTAGAGCCATGAACTATGTCAAGCTTAACCTGGAAATTTCTGTCCTTTTATAATCCCATTATTTGTTTCTGATACTCTGTCTAAAAAGAACTTGAAATATACTCTATGTTATTAATGTCCTCTCTTCCAGTTCCTTACCTGTGAAATGTGTTAATATACCATGTTTCTTGGATTCCATGTTTCCATCATCTCTGTAGTTTACAAGGAATATTCCCTTCTGTGTGCTGTAACATGGGAGCTTAATTTCAGCTGATGCTTTTAGGGTACTGTTAATCACAATAGCAAAATATGCTTGCCATGATGGAGTTTTTTTGAATGTTTCCAGATTTATCTTCACCACAGTTTTCCCATCTACCCACAGTGTGACATAATGCTAATAAAGGGTAGCTTTTTAGTTTTAGAATTATAGGAGAAACTGCTTCACACAGGATATTAAATGTCAGCAAGGTGAATAATTTCATTTTCCTTGTCTCATTCTGTCTTTCCTTGCATCTAATTATTTCTCTCTTTGCTATGTAGAATTGTCTTGCACAGCAAACATAATATATAATATTTCCAAACTAGTCAGCAGCAAGATTGTTTTTATTAGAGTGTAAAACCTTTTAGGTTGCTGTAATTTCAGTCTTTCAGCAGTTTCATGTTATTACTTCTGATGCATCTCCTTTGTTACGAAGTAGCTGAGTAGTGCAGATCAGATTTAGATACCAGCAGGTGGTCCATCCTTTGTGTGCTGTCACTGGGGAAGAGCTGTTCTGTGGCATCTTTCCATCTGGGAGGAAGATCTCTGTTCCCACCCGGTGCTTAGGCAGATGTGTGTGGATTGTCAAGGCTTGATCCCCATCCCTTCTGCTCTCAGATCTCCAGGCTGTGCTTGCCATCCTGGGGACAAGGTTAGTCGCTTCATATTTGAATGGGATATTGAAAGTCTTATAATTATCAGACGACACTACAAGCATAGTGTTAAAGCACCCTTATTGTGTGACTTCATAGTTTTTACTGACATCATATTTTTAATGACTGTGCTTAGTACTAGCCTAAAATTGTGATATTAGCATAAAGTGAAGCTGAAACATGATTTGAGATCTTTGTTAGGGCACAGCTGGAGTGCTGTGTGACAGAGGTACAGGGTGACCACTGTCATATCTCTCCTCTGCATAGAAATGTTTCTGTGGGAAAATATAATTAATATCCTAGAACATAGATTTTCTGCCTTTATTTTGCTGCCTCGCAATCTTTACATATGTACTGGTGTACTATGTGTGCTGCATGATTATACATTCATGTGTGGTAAGATAACACCAAAGTCATTGATGGCCAGTTCAAGAGACAGGGAGCTGTAACCTGGAAAACAGTTGGACGGACCAAACTCACCCAGGATGTGATTGGCAGAACAAGGACTTGAACCGAGCTCTACTAAATGCCATGCATCAATGAGCTATATTCTGCCTTCATCAGTACATGATTGGGATGCAAAGAAAAATGAAAAAGAAACATTTTTCAGATTTGCAAAAAAGCACAGCAGGTGCCTCAGTTCTGGTCTGGGGGAAAGTTATAACCTTTGGACTCAGAAACTACTGGAGAATAAATCTGAGTTCTTTAGAAGACTCTCACTGAAAAGATGAAGTGGCAATAAGAGAAATAATTGAATTCCTTATTTTGTTTTACATAGCCAAGTTCATTACCTTTTTTTTCCCCTTCCCTCTCTTTTTTCGCCCCTCTCAGCTGTCTGAGCAGTACAGATAAAAAGAACTCTCTTTGCTGGATTTAACTTCTGTGTTGTTATGTAAAGCTTGATCAAATCCTTTCGTCTTAACAGACTTAACTGGCCAACAGCAAAAGGCTCGGGATTCTGGGATTAAGATTGTATTTGGTAAGAGGACTGGTGCATTAGTGCTTTCTTTTGAACTATACAAAGAACAAAGTAAACATCAAAAGCATTAAGCCATGAGAGCGGATTGTTGACTCAATGTTGCTGCATGACAAGAGGTTAGAACTCAATAGCGGCAACTCTGTTTACTGAGTGCTATACAGAAAGAAACAGTTTGACCAGTACTGTCTATTTTATCTACCACCTGCCTTTGATTTTGCTGCTGGGCAAGTCACTAAATTGAAATTTTTGGGTTTTCTCTTATGTGGTCAGTGATTTCCTTCGATAAGAGACACCAGTGGAAGCTGCAGTCTCATGTTACTCTGACTGTTCTCCTCCCTCTTTCATTAATAACTCAACAATTGGGCATGCTGGATACAGTTCTGTAGTGGATTCATTGGCAGCTTTCATTCCAAGTGATTTCCCACTACATTTCAGAGACTCCCACTTGCCAAACTTAGAGTACTTGTGCACTCTGCTGTGACAGTGCACAAATGTCTCGCGCTTCAACTTTCTGGTCCCACAGTTTCTGCACAGGAGGCACATGCTGCATCACCCTTCATGTACACACAGAGCTCACATTTTCTCTTCCTTGTCCTGGATAGAACTGAATGACTGGAGGTGGCTCGGGAAGAAGTCACGAAAGCTACCACAGACACTGGGAGATATTTTTCATTTTCTGTCAGCAGAGAAGTTAAAATGGCAGGCAGGAATTGAATGCAGCATCAAACAGCAAGTTACCCTTCTGTCATGGAGACATGCAGGTGGTTCAGAAACGTATCTGCTATTTGTGTTCAGTAATGAGATCCAAGTTCTCACTCTTCTCTTCAAGGCATAAGTAAGCTTCTAATGAACTATTTGAGAGTCCTGCTCGTTTTCCAGAACTTTGTTCACCTCCTTTCCCTGGACCCTTTGGGAAGTTTTGGCACCTCAAGCTTGTAGACTGGGAGAACACTCTTGTCTTGACCACTCTATGTCTTTCTGAAGTGAAAGGGGAGTTTCTCCCTCTTATCACTTGGACATTTAAAAGCTTTTCAGAAAGTTTAGTTCAGAAAGAGAAATCTCCCTCTTATTCAGAGTGATTGTATAAAGGGGTGATTTCCTCCTTGCCTCAGTACAAGCTCTCTAGAGCCCAGTGGGATACAGCTGTCAGTCTACTTCTGCTGCCTTTTGGAGCTCACAGGGGAGTCTTGAGCTTCACCCTGAGCTCAGGGTGAGGTATGGAACCTGTCAGGAGACACCTAGCCTATTGTCCCAAATAGTTATGCCATAATGTGATTTCTCATGTCACTGTTCTCCTGGAAAGTCTGACTGAAGTGTTTCTACTAATCAGAAATCTTGCATCTCTGGAGATCAATCTAGTCCTGTACCTGTCAGAAGAACTGCCTCTTACGCTGATAGCAATCTGTTCCCTGTTTCATTTGTCAGCCAAGGGTGACGTCTTGATCATTATTCTCTTAACAAAAGACTGGAGTCTTATCTGAACATGATATCCAAAGTCCTCTTGAAAGCAGTGACAAACCTTGACCTGAATCAACAAACACAATTTTTTATATGCTTCCCAAATGGGTTGTGTCCAAATCCCTAGACATAAGATGTTCCTTGTTCTGGTACCAGAAAAGACAAATAATTCAGGTCATCTTCTTGCCCATAAATATTAGAGAACCCTCCAGCAGAGTTCAAAGCACATGTTGCTGCTGAAAAAAAAAATAAAGAATCTAGCATATCTGTAAGAGAGCTACTTGTTGCACTTTCCCTCATATTTAGAAGATGTGATGGAATTTATAAACTTGCAAATAAGGCATTCTGGATTCAGCAAAGCAGAAAAGAATTCCTTATATTCTTAATATGACTATATTAAGTATTATTATTATAGTAATATTACTATATTACTATATGTTTTTCAGGTTCTTACTAGTGTGTGCAGTCAGTCTTTCATCTGGGGCTACAGCTGAAGAGCAGAGCATGAGGGGTGTATCCTTCCCCACTGCACCCCACAGTAGGGCTGCTCTTGTGGGAGATAATTACCTTTCCTCCATCTCTCCATTCAGGAAAAATTCAATGAAGGCTTTAGTTCCTGCAGTTGTTTATCTGTTGGGTTGTCAGCTCAGAGGGAGGTTGGCAAGGTATGGTACTTGGGCCCAAATTGTTTATAAACTTGTCAGCAAAGGAAAACTTCAACAAGCATTTAACTAGTTTTAGCTAACCTTCTCTTTGCCTGGGAGACACTTTTTACCATACTTCATTAATCTTTTGGCTCTGATAAACTAATGTATTGTTCTAGGCTGAGCTATGAATGGGTAATAAATGGCAGTTATTTCAGACTGCATGCTTCTCTCTAATTAATGTCTTCCGTTATGATGGTTATTTAATTTATTTTCTAAAGCTTGTATAATTTGTGTATATTATATACATGAAATTTCAGTGTATTTATGGAAAAGGCATAGATTATGTCTTGCACACAGGCAAATTTGCTTTATGTCAGTTCTGTTGTTATTCCCTGTCTAGTACTATTGATGCAGGCTTGGTGCTTTGCAGAAAATTAAGGTCCCTTCTCTCTAGGGTTCTTAAACCAAATACCTATTTATCTCTAACTCTGCTAATAATTCCACCTTGACAGTGCTTCTTGGATGTTATATGGGAACTCTGCTTTTTAATGACTTGTTGCTAATCCTGTGCACTTGCTGTAGATTTGCTGTGCCCGCGTATACGCTTTGTGATCACCTCTGACTGGTGATCACTTGCTCACCGGCTGCATTTTTTCAGGTCTCAGGAGGTTTCAGCTTTATCCTTTCCTACTACTCAATAAGGCATGGAACAACTCTGAAAACTCTTCAGCTCCAGGGTGACCCACGGGCAGCAGCCCCCGGTATCTGACAAGCAGCGAGTCCCTGCCGAGGCTGGCGGCTGATAAGCTGGTTACTGGGAATTGGAAGGAGTGCCGAAGGACGTGGGGGTATGGGGAGGAAGGAGCAGTGCAGAGTGCCAAGAGAAAACTGCTTAGTTTGGCAGTTAGAATAAAAGTCACCAAAGAACATGAGACTGGTAGGATTAGCAGAAGTTTTCCTGTGGTTGTGCACAGATCCAGGAAATTATAAGAAGCAGGTAGGCTGCTTGCCATGAGTGGGAGGAAAATCTTACGGCATAAGGCACTGTACAAAAAAAAAAGTTTAAAAAAAATGTAAAATTGTACAAGTGTTTCTTAACATTAGCTGTTCCAGTTGAGAGGGGTTGGTGTTTGGATCAGAAGCTTTTACTTCTAGAGCTGCTGTTTCAAGTGCAGCCAGGTCAGTAGTGATGAAAGACTGTTGCCATCCAACGGTTGCCCATGGCCTGCGTGTTATGAGTTAGTGGTCTCCAGGTGTTTCCAAATGAACCTTTGCAGCGTCTAACAGCTCCCACCCATGTTGGCAAGCGGAGCACAGAAAGGCAGTGAAAAGTGGGCTGTTATGACACCTTGGAGGGTGAGCTTTCCTCCTCACACTGAACGGCTGCTGTGCAGAGGGTATGGGCTCTCCTCCCTGTGTCGTGCTTGTTCCCTGCACGTAGGGTATCTATCCCTCTAGCTGACACCCCACCAGCTCCTACTGGTGCTGCCTAACAGGTTTTGATAAATGATGTGTTTCATCTCTGATTTGAGTGTTCTGGATTATAATCTTCTGCCTTAGACTGTGTTCAGATCATTCTACATGGCTGGAAAGTTGTTATATTGAACACAAGCAAGTTACATGTTTCATTCAGGAACACTGAGAATGCAGTCTGGGGTTTTCTGTCCCTTAGAATGTGACAGGGAGAGGGCTTCAACACAAGCAAGCCTTCCAAACTTACAAGTGGTCTACATTCCTTATGGTGACTGAAGAAAGTCAATTCTTAATATAAATTTAATTGAATGTAATGTGTAAAAAATACTTCAGTTATAAACCAAGATAATGAAAAGGGAAATGAATAAGCACCTCAAAAAAACCCAACAAACCCAAAACCCAAGCTGATCCTTAATGAATGTTTTAAGCATGGAAAGCTTTAAAATAATCTTATGTGCATGGTATTTATAATAATATTGTTTTTTCATGCTCTTTCCATCTACCTAAGACTGGCAACTTTTCTGTCTTCCACAGAGAAGCTAATGCTCTTTCTGAGTGGTCATTAAAAATAGAATCAATTAACAATAAGAATATTCATTTACCCTCAGCTCTGGAGTAGTTGTGAACTGTGGATATACCTGTTGAAAAATCTATATCTACAGATTTTTCAAGCTGCTTCTCTTGTAGCATGTGAGAGCCAGACCATCAGGTTGCATGTGGGAAGCAGAGAAATTAGAGGGCAAAAGGACATAGTGCAGGGAGATCTCATCAAAGGCAGGAGGGCTCTTGCATTTGCCTTCAACATCCCAAAGGTGAGCGAAGCATCGTGGCGGAGCTCAGGCAACAGAGTGTTGGCACCCAGCTGGCTGTTCACATCAGTGAGTGAAGCTCAAGGGAAGCCACCTCGTAGCATGACTGGGATAGTGCTGAGAAATGGGGGCCAGGAATGTGAGGGTCATGGTCTGTGCCTCGGTAACCTGGACTCACCGAATCTGTCTCTGTCACTGGTGTTTCCCTTGGACTGTCAGTGCTGTGATTCAGAGGAGGAGGAGCTGTAACACACACAGGCCCATCGGGGTGAGCTCTTCCTTCAGCCTCGGCTGGGTGACACTCAGAGTGAGTGCAGAGGAAGGCAGGCTGGGTCGCAGCTCTGCTGCCCACTGTGTGGCTGCACCTGCCAAACCCTTACAGGGCTCCTGGGTCACACCTCCCCGTGTCTGTGTGCACCCCTGCTCTCCTGCCTTGGCAGGGGTGGCAGGTCTGCCATCAGATGTGCCTCCACAAACTGGGGGACTTGGGTGTACCTGTGAGCGACAGATGATCCAGTGGGTATGGTATAAAGATAAAGCCGCATTACTGGACATGTGCAGCAGTATAAAAATGTACTTAAACTTTGCCCCAGGACATCCACCACCAAGAACAAAGAATGAAATATGGGAACAAGGCAGGAGTTTGAAAACAATCTCTCTGGAAACATGATGAATACCAGTGGTTTCATTTATTCTACTTGAACAAAGGTCCTTTTCTACTTTTAATTTCCCAGCAATGATTATTACCAGTTATTTTTCTTGTAGCTTTGACCACAGTTCATGGAGGTTTTATTAAACATGTTTTTGAAAAGTGAGTCAAAATGCCATTCTTCTTGGACTCTCTTGTGACTCTCTCTTTTCTTCTTTTTTTTTTTTTTTTTTTTTTTACCCATGTGAAGCTAGTGCATATTTCCAGGGAAAGATTTTGGACCAGATAATACTCTCATGCTGGTGTTCATGAAATTATTCCAGTTTTGTGCCCTTGTAATTGAAAGAAGTTTTGGCCTTTGATATTTCAGAAGACAACATATTTGTTTGAAATCCCTTGCCTGTACATGAAACATTACACTCATTTTTAGAAACACTGAATACTGCATTTAATAGGCAATATGTCCTGCTGCAACCTCCAAACATTCCTAAAGTTGCAAGTTTTCTTGTGTTTAACTCAACCATGTCATGGTCAGACAACTAAGATTGAGGGCTGCCTTTGCTAGGTTTTTTGGTAGCTTTCTGCAGCAGGTTTTTGTATAAACCCCATGTACATGTTCCTGTTATGGCCCTTCTCTCCCGCCCAAAGGGATTTCATGTCCCAGAGTGTCTTGTGTGAGGATATGCATTACGACAGGATTAAATCATTCTTGCATTTCTGAGACTGAATTTAGGAGCCACTGTTTTACGTAGATGGCTTGATGGAAGCCTGACCCTTGGGGCTGGAGGGTTTAGGCACAGCAGCCTTGTCACCCTGCGGAACCTTCCGAACACATGCGTGTGGATGCAGACCTATGGAGGCAATGGCCACGACAAGCATATTGCTTTGCCAGTTGCTGTTCCAAATTCAAAGTGTGTATCAGTCAGGGTGCTTTTGTGTGTTTCAACTCCACTTCTGCTGCAGTAGCTACAGAAACCAAAGTTTTACCTCACCAGGCAGAACAAGTGCCCTTTGTTACCTAGAAAGATTACAGCTTTTTCTAAAGTCTGCTCTTCATAAAAGCCCAGCTTGAACAGTGGAAATTCTGACTTGCCTCAGATACTGAGGAGACTTTTATAGTTTCAAGTAGCTCCAGGGTTATATTTTAAAAGTTGAATTTCATCACATGTTTCAAGTTTGGTGAAAAAAAAAAAAAAGGCATGATATTTTTAGCAGAAAAAAGTCCCCCACACCTTTTTTCTTAACAGATGTTTCATCTCAATCACATCCAAACCTCAAAGCACAAGTAGCAGTCAACCTTATTCTCCTGTGGAGAACGAGATAAAATGTCATTTGTTTGGAAGACAAGTTTTTTTCTTGTAACCACAACTAGTTTGTGAGTAAAAGCAAATAATAAGTGCAGCACTATGGGGTTGTGGAAATGAACCTGAAGCAACATTTCTACTCTTGAAAGAGCTTGGAGTCCAGCTGCTCTTGTTAGATGGAAAGTCCCAATCCCCAGCCTACAAAAAAAAAACCAAAAACCAAAAAACAAAAAAAAACCCCAGCAATCACTTTTTTCTTGCTTTATAAATCTGATCCAGCAATCCAGGTCCTTGCACCAATAAAATACGTCATCCAGAGTGCTCAACTTTGTACCAAAAAGGATTTAAAACTGTGAAGGTAACAGAAAGAGAGGAAGGGAATATTAATTGTAAAACAAAATATCCCCAAGTACAAAAGCTGCTACCCAAGGAATTTTCACAGCGCTCTGGAGGGGTGGAGGGCGTTGCCGTGCCTTGGAGCCGGGGCTGCGCGCAGGGCTCAGCGCTGGCAGGGGAGACGCCGGGGGGAGCCGAGGCAGCCCCGGACTGTGCAAAAGATGTAGTTGGGAGGGAGTTACAGTCCAGCCTAAGGATCTGGAGGCATAAAGCTGAAGTGTGGTGCTGCAGACCCTTGTTTTGTTGTTTTAAGGAGCCCTTGCAGAAAGTGGAGCCAGCCAGGTGTGGAAGGGTGGTCTTGGCAACACAGGGTTTGGATGAACCTGCTCACTGTGCTGCTGCAGGACCCTCTGGGAGCTGCACAGAGCTCCCGCTGCCCTGTCCTCTCTGCCTGTGTCCTGCAGGAGTGGCTGCCCAGGGCCCACTAGCAGGCAGTGATTGCTGCCCAGATTTCAAGGAGCTACATTTGGAGGCAAATTCACAGTGACCGTGTCTAGGAGAATATTGCAGGATCTTCCACCAAAGGCATAGCTCAAAGTGAAAGCTGAGCCTTGAGTTGTGAAACACGTGGGCTCTCTAGAGTGACAGGAAGGGCTGGCTTGTCCTGTTAACATGCTCCAAACCATCTCCTCTTCTGTACTTTGAGCAGTTCGTAGCACGGTGGGTTTCCATCGCTGGTTGAGGTCTTTAGGCTGTAACTGTACTTATTAATCACAGCGAGCAGATACCTGCCTTTGTTCTGTGGGAATAATTTCTTGAGATGAGATCCTGTGTGTTCCTTAGTCGTTGAGTGGTTGGGTCAAGCCTTGATGAATTTTATTTCTCTGCATATTTTGCAGTGTGAGGTGCATCACCTCAGTACCATTCCTCATCCATGCATAAGTATGAAAAGGGAAAGAGATGTATGCTTATATGTGCATGTGTATATGCTGGCCTGTTGGTATTAATCATAATAATGCTTTTCAGTTGTGTTGTTTCCATTCTCCCCCACCTCTCAAAGCAATATAGGGCTCTAAGGATTGGAACACTGAACCTACTACTGAATATTAATGATGAAAGAGTTGTCAGTTGTGCAACTGATTAATCCCAGCCAAAATAATGTTATAGTAGAGGTCGACAATATTGCTCTCCATAAAAGATTAGCTTTGTGAGGGTCAGAGTGACATTATTCCTCATGGGAAGCAATTCCCATGAAATGAAGCTAGAGTTCGGATACCTTTAGAGGCCCCGTTATCATAGCAAAGGTGGTAGAAACATGAATTTCCCCTTGAACATCTAAGTTAGATGGGAGCGGGTTGATATCAAAGCCTACGTTATTAATGACATTACCTACTCAGCCTTCATTTGAATAAAGGGTTATGTAGTGGCTGGGTTTCTTTCTTCTTTTTCTTCCCTTATGAATCTCAGGGGAGAAAAAAACACCTGAAGAGACAAAGGAAATTCAAGATAGAAAATCCTATGTGAACTTGCATATCTGCAACTTACACTGAGAAGGAATTTTTAAAAAGCAAAATTGTTACCAGCTACTAACGAAAATCAATGAATGGCCATCTTTAGAGAAGTCTTTCTTCTTTTGCTTTAAGTCAGTCACAAGTGATCAGTTGATATCCCCATCTGTCACTGTTCAGCAACAGAATTCAATGCTTCACAGAGCCCTTCAGAGCTCCAGGGAGACATAATACTGTTAGAAAATGGTAAGTGGTCCATATGACAGTGACAATTTTCACTTAAGAAGCACTTACCCATGTTAAATGATACAGATAGTTACAGCAGATTGCGTTCTGTTCAGGTGGCTTTTGATATGTCCACTGATCAAACACAAATCCTGCTGCTACAGGTATCATCCTGAACTATTCTGACCAAACCTTACGGAGATTCTTCCCTTTTTTCATGTTCTGCCCCCTCCTTGTGTTTTGTTGGTTTTTTTAAGATAGGGGAGGGGGATGAGAAATGATCTTCTTTGATCTCCAATGAGGAAGGAAAAACAAAAGACTGTTCTGTTCAGGCTTTTGGCTAACACAACAAACAGTGTTTAAAATTTAACTTTGCTTAATTAATTAGTAATTCTGTTTAGTGCTGTCTGATCTTCATCCAAAAGGTATTTTGAAGCTTGAGAACTGAACATCAAAGTGTATTGGGTGAAGATGGTCAAGTAAGGCATTTAATCTGGCAGTTTCTGTTGATGAAATACAGCCAGTTGGGAAACTAATTGGAAAAGGGAACCATAATCTGGCAAAATTCAGCAAACTCCCTCCCTTTAGCAAACTCGCTCCAGAAAGAGTGTGAGAAATCTAAGTTTAGTGTTTAAGCATGTATGAGTTACACCCTAGCTAGCAGAGAGAGATCATATTGTCCTTAGTATCTGCATCTTTAGTACAAAAGGGTTTTTTTTGTAAGGAAATAATAAAAAAATCCATCCCACCCTCCCTTTCTGCCTCCCATAAGAGCCAAAAACCCCCAAAAAAACAAACAACAAAAAACCAAAGCCAGAGCTAGATAGAAACCTGTGATTCTGTATCAGGGCTTGGAAATACTTCTACTTAAAAACGTCAGTTTATTGGGGTTCATGTTGCACATACCTGTGAGTTTTACTGAATTTTATTCATAGAGAAAATGTTTTCTCAATATTTAAGTGAATTTCAGTTTAGGCACTCCTCAGTGTCCTTGTGGTGTCTTGTCATTTGGAATCATTATTTGATGCCAGAATGATCAAAACACGTTTCAGTTGGCTATTTTTGTAAAAACCCCCAAAATTTTTTTTTTGCAAGCTGTCACAAGGTCTGAGTCACTACCCTCCTGCTCTGCCTCCCCCTGGTTGGGTGCTGGCAGTAGGTCTTGAGACAGTCTTGGTTTTTTTCACCCTGTGGTGTGCAATTGAACCTTTAATTTGTGTTGTGACCTTCAGCAGGAAACCGTGAAATAGAAGAACATGACTTCTCTCCACACTGTCAGGTTGAAATACCCATCCCAGACTGGTCCAAGGCACTACTAGTACAGCTCCTGCTAAATTGGTTTTGACTTGTCCCACTGGACTTAAAATGGACAATTAATTTCCCTACAGTAAGTTTCAGAGGAGGCAGCTTGATCTTTGTTGTTTTGAAGGGTGTGTCTAATTCATCAGCTTCAGCTTTTAGACAGGGAAAGTTGAATACATGCTTTTGGCACTGACCCAGGACAAGCCTGTTTTTCCACACGCTTGCTCTGGTGGCTGTGGAACAGGAATGTTCCTCCCTTCCTGGTCCCATTCTCCCTGTGTTCATTTGCCACTGGAGAAGAGGACCTTTCCTCAAGCAAAGTTATCTCCATAAGGAATGCATTTCAATTAACTCAGTGGAATAAAACAAAATGTGAGCTTAATGGGGAGATATTTCTTAATCCATGACCTCCAGGATAACTTAAAAGTGAAATCTGCATGTGAATGTAATTGTTAATTAGTCAATTTAGACTTTCAAACATGGTTGTTTCTGCTCTGGGTGTTGCGCAGTCAGTGAAGAATGTCAGTTATGTTTGTCAAACCTGATTTGCATTGAAAAAAATGTTGACAGAACTGGATAATGTAGACATCAGAGACTTCTGAGTAAAACAATGAAATTAATTCTCTTTTTATCCCATTGGTCCTCCTAGTCTCTAAGTTCTGCTGCATCTGCTATATCTGTAAAATGGAAGGGAAACCCTAACCCTATTGACAGCAGTAGGAATTTTACTACTGAGCTCAGCTGGGCCAGCTCTTGGCTCAATTCCACCGGTCAAATATTGTTACTGAAGTTCAATTTGAGCTGTTACAGAAATGCTTATAACTTCATCTCCATGTCTTGTTATGTAACTTTTAAATTTTCCTTTTATCCTACTCCCCCACAAGTCTCAGGTTCAAGGTTTATTGGGTTTTTTTCCCCATGTACAGATAATTCTGTCCCTTTGTTTCTGGTTGTAGTTTTAAACAATTGCTTGGAATCCAGTCTATCCAACATGAAAGGAAGGCTAATAATGTTTCACTTCAAAGGTTTGGTTTCATGTATGGCAGGTGCTGACTTTCATAGATGGCATTTTTGTCAGTTCTCCAGTTTTACCTTTACATTGCACAGTAATGACCCTGACATTAAGACAGGGTTAAGACGTCAATGGTAATGTCCAGTCATGATTTATCTCTGTGGAGTTGCAGAGCTTCTCCCACAGTTCTGCTCTTCGAATCGAGGCGATGTGATAACCACATACCTTTTGGAATGGCTGTCATCACCAAGAGGCTCTGAAGTAGTTTATCTTTAGCCTGAGTTCTCCTAACTGCTGTGCACATTTGGAGATGGTAGCCATGACTTGGACCTGAACATTCATCAGAGTTGCATCCTTCTTTGATTCTGGCCACAGGATCCTGTTAACGCGAAGTACAGTTGAAAGACAGAGTGAAACTGTCCTTCCTGTGAGAAGGAGGATCATTTGATAAAGAGCACGGTGCTTTGCTGCAATGAGCCTTTGAGAAACGTGGAATGACAAGCCAGCTGGGTGAGGGTGAAAGTTTAAACAGTCACTTTTCCACCTGAGTGCAGCTCTATTTTGGCGCTTTCTTTTTTCTCCGTTATTCTCAGATGCAGGATGGAGGCGAGGGAAGAATGGTTTGGCTGCCTGAAGCTTACTATTCCATGCTCATTCAATATACACAGCACAGCAGTTTACCTCATTTCTGAGATATTCTGGTGATTCCTAAGGAACATTCTGAATTATTATCCCCTTCCCTTAAGAATTAAAAAAACCCCGGGGAAAAAAAAAGAAAAAAAAAGACCTAAATCTTCTGGGACGAGTCTTAATATCTTTAAGTGTTCATTCTCTCCCTCTCTTCCTCCCCCACTTCAATTAGGAACAATTGCGTGGTAGTAATTAACAATCATAGGAGAGAAACATCTGCTAGTACGCTTAAGTCAGTCAGTTTGTTTTTCATGAAAGAATGGTATTTCACAATTTTTCCAAGTTAATATTTTTCCTTTATTGTCCTTCCAATTTCAAATATTGTCCAGACGCATTTTTATAGTGTCTTAAGGTTATAGAAGTGAATACAAGACCATTAATAATGAACAAGGAAAGAACATAATAAAGAAAACATATGCACTATTTCAATTCATGAACCATTCTGTTAGGGAACATTGTTTTTGAGAGCACATGGTTATTCCCATGAGAAGCAATATATACACTGTTTTTTCCCCTCCAGTTGTGGATTCCCACAACAAGGGTATTTGTCTATGTGGCACGTTCTCTTTGTCAGAACTTGTTATCTGAGCGGGGAGGTAAGTAAGTATTTTTGCACACATGATATATTGTACGTGGACCTATTTCTGATGGCCTAGACTTTGGAAACACAAGTCTATTAATTCTCCACACTCCTTTGAGATAGCTATCTTGTCTGGTCTAGTTTAATATCACTGGCAGAGCTGAAAGGAAGCTCACATTGTGAATATATCTGAACCTTGGCATGCAGCTCGATGGTGGATCTCTGTTTACAGGCTGCCAGTTTTAACTGCCCCAAACAGACATTCTCATTTTATTTATAAGTAGGTTCGGCATGTGTTTGTATCCTTCATGAAACTGAGCACATGTCAATAGTCAAAACTAAGTATAGAAGCAAGATACCAAACACTTATCCTTCCCTTATCAGACAAAACAGTATGTATTTTTAAATGTTCATTGGGTTTGGATAAGGCACATAAGGATATATGAACAGACACATTATTTGATCACTTGTAAATACTATTTTAATATCCCCATTTTCCCCTTTAAAGCTTGCTCATTTAGATCTCATTTTTCTTTGCTGAATGAAACTTGACATCAGGATGAGATCACCAGATTTCCCCATTTCATTTGAGCTCCAAAATGAGTAACTGATTTCAAAGGATAATTCCCTGGAGCAGCAAGGCCAGTGAGTTCTTCAGATCAAAGGTCAGTGAAGCTCAAAGAGGATAATTTCTGGCATACAGTATTTAAACTCTCTCAAGGAGTGTACTGCAAGATGTATCCCCTCCTTTCCCAATAGTCGAACTCTTGTTTTTTTTTGAAAAGACTAATTTGTCAGTGCACATTTTTTCCTCGGTTACATAAATTATACATGAAAGTGAACGCTTCCTATCTGAATACACAAATTGTACATCCAGACAGGTTATTAAACGTGCCAGTGGAAGGGCTGTTCCTGAAGCCAGCCAGTGACTCTGTGCTGCTCCTCTCTGAAGCACCCGAGGGACTGTAGAACTCTGGTGCTCTTTGCATCTCCCCTTGGCTTTCAGTGCAAGAGTGTAGTGGGGAAAAGGAGGGAATGTTCTGTAAGACACTTTGTTCTGACAGAAAACCCAGCAAAGAGCATTGGGGCAGGAAATGGTCACCTTGTGCAGGATCTGCTCCTCAGTGCTCTCAGCCTAATGTTGTTTGCTATGCCATTATCATTTGGGATGCTGTGCTTAAACAGATAAAAGACCACTGTAGAAGTCTTTTGGCCATTATGTGCCTTTAAACATTTAAAAGAATGTGTGATAATAGACGTGGATTTTTTTCCAATTGGCTGTCCACTGTCCCAAGGAAGATAGGGGCCATACCTGCTCAGCTTCCATTTATTCCACATTCCCTAGAGCAAGATTGTGAGGGATTGCAAAAGCATCTCTTACAAATGTGTCTATCAGCTTATAACTGTGCATGTGAAAAACCAAACACTGGGATAAATGAACCCTGAAAACACTAGGAGTATGTCTAATAGCTGTGAAGAACCACTGTCCCTGTAACTGTCCGTGTTATGAAGGCCCACGTTACCTTTTAATTTCTTGTTGCTTTTAGAAGGAAACAACAAAGCAGGACTAAGACAAACCAATGTTGTCTTTTGTTTTATGGGGGTCTTTTTGTGGCCTTAGCTTTGAACTTCCAGGACTGTTGAGTTGTATTTATGGACAAAGTGAGTATAAAGCAAATGCTGCTTCTTCAGATGCACTTTAAAGTTATGTATTGTAAGTGATATTTGTTTTAATATGTGCCTTAACTGTGATAAACACTGTACAAAGACCTCCTAAGAAACAGTCCCTGCTTGTCCAATAACACCAAGTTAAAAGGATCAGGGAACAAACTGCTGTGAAATCAGCTCTGTCTTCCTTTGTCTGACCTTCCTACTTGGCTTATGTTTGGTGTAGGGAATCCTAACATGACTTGGAGAAGAAATCAAAGGGTATCAGCTTGTCAGTTTATGTGTGTAATAAATACTGTGTCTGCTTGCATTTGTACGATGCAAATTACGTGTGTGTTGGGAAGCTGGTGTTAGTATAACATCAGAACTGCAAGTAAGTATCAAAGTTGGGAAATTCCAAAGGTTAGAACTTCTACCTCATTCCCCTTTTCTTTACTGCACGTCCTTCTTGTATACCACAGTTTTGAAAACAAACAAACGAAAGTAATACAGTAATGTAAAATTTAAACAAAGAAATGAAACTAGAATATGTGATATGTATTTCAGTGTGGCAGTGTGAATGTTGTGGCAGGAATCTTAGCTTCTGGAATTTCTGAGAGTATAAAGACAGGGTAATGAGAGTTGTTTTTTTTGTTTGTTTGTTTGGGTTTTGTTTGGTTGGGTTTTTTTAGTTTGGTTTTTGTTTGTTTTGTTTTGTGTTTAGTAAAGCTGATTGTTCTATTTTAAACATGAAAGGAAGTGCTGGGGAATGGCTAATAGAGTATCTTAATTTCTAGCATGTTAGTGACTTGCTTTCCTGGAAGAATGCTTGGGAGGCAGCTCAGCAGTGTGGAACACCAGGAGAGGCACAGAGTAAAGCCAGTTTGAAATGGATCACCCTGAACTGGAGGGGATCATGTTTCCCTTTTTGTAAGGAATCTGAATTGACTGAGCTGGCACTTAAGTGAGGTCCTACTTACAAAGGCATCCCGAAGAAACAGTTCCTACATAGCTGTGGCACAAGAGAAAAAAGGGGTGACTTTAGGACCCATGTTCTCACAATATCTGCTATTTTTGGGGGAGTAGGCAGGATTGCTGCTATACATAATGGATTATGGGCATAACATTGTTGTCAGAGGTATATGGATGTGTGAAAAATCTTACCTAAAAAGACTGAAAGTAAGGTTAAAAAAAAATCTGTGTATATATTCATACCATTAATAAGTATAGAATTAGTTTTCTTCAGATATAGCGTTTCATCATGTGTAAGGCTGTGTGCCTCTGCAGGAGCCAAAGGTACAGCTATTAAGTTCCTGGGCATTTATCTTATAATCCACATGAGAAGCATATATCTTTCCGTTATGTATGACATATGTTATGATGTGTTGTGATAGATGTTAATATTGATACTCTTTATGACTACTATTGATTTATGCAAGTGCATGGTGCTTTAACTTGAAACTTGGGTGAAATATACTTTTTCATACATACTTGAAAAAATGCAGCTTAACCTCCTTGTCAGGCAGCGTTACCTTCTTAGAAGGTAATAAGGTTAGTGTGTGTTTGAAGAGGGAAATTGGAACAGAGTGAAGACTTTATTTCAGCTTCATTGTTTCATTTACTGCTGGAGAATGTGATGCGTTTTTGCAATATGTCACCAACTTTCAATATTTTGCAAATTATTCAACTTATTTGCAGTAACAGTTCTGCTGATTTATATTCTCATAATATTGTGTTTGAACTTCCTGTGACTCTAGTGATGTTTGTAAGAGGGCTGTGTACCAAAAGCTGTTGGTAGATTGTCTGCTGAAATTATCCCAGATGTGTAGCGAACACAAAAGCAAATCAAGTATAATGATCCTCTCATACAAGTTTGCTGAAATCAATTTCACCCTAAATATAAAGATGGATTTGCAAATATAAGACTGCTTTGACATTTTCTTATAAGTGTTTTTTCTTAAACATGCTTTTCGCAGTGGCTTTGCCTCCAGAGAAGACAGATGGAGTTTGCAGTGGAGATGAAAAGAAAGCAGAAAAAGAAAGTGACACACGCACAAGTTCCAAGAAACAACTGAAATTTGAAGTAAGTCCTCTGTATTTTAAAGTTTCACTGTACTGACATAATTATGGTAGAAAAATAACCTGTGGACCAAATATTGTCATCTGTTGCATGTTTATTGCTCCCAATGATTGTGATGGGTACAGGAGGCAGCAGAATTGGCACAATTCAGTGTCTTACTCTTGGTGCTTCTTATGAGGTGATTAGTGACTTTTATTTCCAGGTTTGGGCAGAATCAAATGATGATCGTTCCTCCATAGGATCTGAAATGTATAGTAAGAGGCTTTTGGTTTGACCCTTTATCTATTATGCGAGCTACCATGTTATCGAATTTTTAGATTGATTTTCATGGACTGCTGCACTTGGTTAAATCTGCCTAGTGTAAAAGATGCTTGTGGATGCTTCTGTAATGATGGGTCTGTGCCCAAAAGTCTCCAAAGTACAATAACTCTGACGTGCTACACAGGAAATTTATCTGATCACATGTCACGAGGAATAGAAGGGCAATGAGTTCAATGGTCTATTTCCATGCAGACTAACAAACTTCATACAACTGCCAGACATTGTGCGTAGCTGGTGGATTTTGTTTACATTGGGAGTGATTTAATAAATATGAGTATTTAAATGTGTTGTCATCCAGCTGGTGGGTTGTCTGTCTCGGTGAGGAGGAAGATATTCTGGTACTGGAAAGAAACAGCATGAATTTTCATCTCTGAACTGTAGCAGACATGGCAAACTTCTGCCTTTCAGTGCTGTCAGCCTGTCACAGTAATGAGCTTTGCGTTTCCTCAATTGCTGCTAGAAAGGCCATGCTTCCACCTTGCAGCATGGCTCGGCTGTTCATTTCCTTCCCTAGAGCAGACTGTGGAGTCTGGTACGATTCATTTTTTACTGTTTTAAGGCTGATTAAGAGGAGGTAAGTTTCCCATGAGTAGTCCAGGGGGAGGTGACTTTCCCTGCCCCTTATTTGTTTTTTGTTTCTTTTGCACAGTGATAACTTTTTCTAGGCACATTTTATATTCTACCTTGAGCGGCAGACATTTGCAGACAGGGAAGGCATGATAAATTGCAATTAACAGTGCCTTGATATTTGAACGCTGGAGGACACCTGTCAACATGGTTGGTGCCAGAGTAGCTGTAACTCCACTGTGCCAGCAAAGTCTGCGTTTGTTCCCAAGTAGTTCTTGGCATGCCTTAAAGGTTAGCACTTGGTACAAGGCACCGTGACTAATGCAGGGAAGGTTTCCATGGCTCTTAACTAAGCAGAGCACATCCTCACATCAAGATGTTATGTTAGGCAATGTGGGCCAGGGAAGTATTAATATGTGGCAAGAAACCAAGTATTGATATTTTTTCCATAGTTCTACAAATGGAAGTTTTCCAGCTATGTAAGCTGGGTGCTGAGAGATTGGTAAATGTTTCAAAGGTATAAAAGAATCAGAAACGCAAGTGTTGCGACAAGAGGTCTAAATCTGAGGTGGATGTGATTTGGCTTTTAAAGGTGCCGGTAATGTTTATGTAATAGGACACTGTGTTTCTCATTTCGAGTGTGGGGCACTTGGCTGCTCTCAGCCGGGCTTGTTACAGCGGAGAGAGGACTGCCTTTGAACCCGGCAGGGGACAGGGGGACCCGTAACTGCTGTAGGGAATTGGTTTGCGGGCAGATCAACCAGGTATTTTGAGGTCTATCATGCTGAAGT
Organism: Grallaria varia; assembly: GCA_013396735.1. Taxonomy (NCBI): domain Eukaryota; kingdom Metazoa; phylum Chordata; class Aves; order Passeriformes; family Formicariidae; genus Grallaria; species Grallaria varia. Next base: position 1,647,011 of record VWZG01005870.1, on the reverse strand, counting down.
TATTTGGAGCTGTTTATTTTACTTGCATACAGTGACTTTCATTTAATTGCACTGTAACTTCTCAGTTTTCCCTTTTTGTGCCTCTGGATAATTCAGATTGCACAGGCCTTGAGAGACAGCAAACCGTTTGCACCCAGGTGACTGGAGTCAGTCAAAGTGCATCCTTTGTTCTTGACTGAAGTCTTGGGTTTGGTTTGGGGATTTTTTTCCCCCCCTTTAACAAATTGATTCTTTCAGGCTTTCCCCAGATCACACTCTCACTAACAGAAGCACAGTTACCCCGCAGAGCAGGCACTACTCGTTCTTACTTGCCAGTTCCTAGGCAGGCTCCATCTCAGGAGCCCCAGTGGCATGATGCTGTACTGCACTAACTCTGTCAATCTCTGCTTCCCAAATCCCTGTGTCAAGGACAGGTCTCACTCCGGGGATTTGTGTCCCTGCATTAATCCCTGCTCCTGGTCCTGCAGTGTGCTGCCTCGTCCTGTGACTCTGCTTCTGTTGTCTTCCTGACTTAAGCAAAGTTTTCCTTCTCACTTTTTAATGGGAAATCTTACCATATTTCAAGAGCTTCAGGGAGTGGTTTTCTTGTACCTTTCTCTGTTTTCTACAATGAAGTAGAAAGCATGTTGTGAATTCTCTGAAGCGTAGCCCAGAGAGTTAGGATTGTTATGTGATTGTGATGAGACCTCTGCATTTTGGTGAACAGAGGCCTCTCCGGGACATACCCTGCAAGCTTTCGGCCACAAGGGAGGGAGAAAGGCAGAAAGCAAGCAGCCTCCTTCCATGGAGAGTGTCCTCTGCAAACAGGCCTTTTGCTTTAGGTAATCAGCTGCTCTTTGCATGTTTCTTAGGAATTGCAATGTGATGTGTCTGTAGAGGAAGATAACAGGCAAGAATGGACCTTCACACTGTATGACTTTGATAACAACGGAAGAGTCACACGTGAGGTAAGCAAAGTACAGCTGCCCCTTTATGTGCAGCGTTTGCTAACAAGAGAAGTGTTTTATAACAGGAACACTTTTTCTTCTATGAAGCAGAGGTGTCCTGCCAACTTAAACAGCAGTTTCCATGGACCCTTCCCTCCTAGAAACAACCCCACTAGTAGTTTACTGTTTTCAGATGTACTGTACCATTTTTTAAGCTAGTTGTTGTTTAATACCTGAGATTAGCCTTTAAGAAATAGTACTGGCATGTGAGGAGGAAAAATATCTGAAACAACTGAACAGCTAAACACACTGTCAAAATAAACCCTTGCAAATGTATATTGTTCTGGCTTCTCTCCTGCTTTTCCAAGTTAAGCTAACCAAATAGCAAGGTTGCTTGCTGACATTCTTTCCAATAGTACTAATTATACTGTTCTGTTGCTTTCATGAATATTGGGCTGATCTCTGTCTTTTCCCTCCAAGTATAATTAACATTGATGATGTTTGCTGGAGGACCATTCCTCCAGGATGGCTGTCAAAGCATACCTGATTTTTTATTACCAGAATGTCTTCAAGTCATGTTTCCTGTGCAAATGAGAAGCCAAATAAGAGAATAGATACAGATTAGAATACAGTCCTTTTTCAGAACTATTTTTACCCAAACTGAAAAATATTTCATCTAGAATAATGTCTTTTACTTGAGCTTGAGATTTACTGCCGTGTGCTGTCATTGATTTTTTTGTGTGAGGTGTGTTTACTGGCTCCCATGCTTTTAGATGATCAACTGGAAATCAAAAGTTTTTCCTCTCTTAGCTGTTATGCTGGTGGCTGTGACAATTGCTAAAAACTGACTGAAAGGAACAGGGTAAGCACTGAAAGTGTAGTGGTCTTAGACACTAACTGAGGACAGGATTCTTTCCCGTAAGACTGAAGCAAATCTCTTTTGACATTTATGAACAAATTGCCAAATGTGGTGGTTGTACAGGGGTTTTAACATGTATTTGAACATCATTACTAGGCTATTTTTATTGTCTACTCTGACAGTGCTTTGAATAGTTGAGTGCAATCTGTGCCACTCATGCAAGAGGACAAGCAGATGAAAAGTTGCAGGCCAAGTACAGAGTTTCAAATAGGAAGGTGCAAGATACTGAGAGAGAGGGCAGGGAGAGGTGGAGTGAGGAAACAGTATTGTATATGTTAATGTATGGGAAGCAGAGACTAGAAAGATGAAATAACTTGCTGAAGAACCGAGGGGCAGATTGAACTCAGGTCTTTCAAGACCCAAGGCTGTCTTCACGACAAGATTATTGTGACTCTCAAAAATAGGGGAAAAACACATAAAACCCAAACCCACACACATGGGTGTCTTTTACATTCAGGCATGGAATTCCTATTAATGTCAATGGGAGTTCCATGTGCTGAACATAATGTGAATATGCTTTCAAGTATGTATACAATAATTATTTATGATTATGTGGTACACCAAAGAGCTTAATTTGACTGTACTTAGAGAATATGTTACAGTCAAATTCTACCTCTCCCTGCTACAAAAGCAGATTGCAGCTTAACTGAAACCAAATCTGTTCAGGGTTTGAACATTATAGTACTCTGAGGTCTGGAGGTTGCTACATTCAGGCTTGAACCTGTGCCAAAAAAAATTCTTTTAACCAAGGGACCAAATAGGTTGATAATTTTCATGTATGACCAAAGATAGAAACAAATAGTAGGTACCATTGCAGATCTTGCCATTTATGTTGTGCACTTCTTTTGCAAACTTTTCCAGGGCCATTTATAATAATCCACCTTGTTGATTGTCTCCTGTTGAATCCAGGTGCTATTTAAGAGGCTTTTTTTTTTTTTTTTTTTTTTGCAAGCATGACCAATAATAGCAGCTCATTGATGTCTTGGCCACAGAAAAAGAATTGTTGTCGCTTCATATGACATAGAATTTCTTGTTCTGGTGGCCTCTGGCACACTGGTAGACACAGTGTGTCTCACAGTGTCCTTTGCTAAGCTAGTCTGCTCCTGTTCCAGCAAATGAGTTAGAGATGGTGAATGTTAAACATTTGAATAGTTTCAATTAAAATGAATAAGAGATACGCTCTGAGTATGTGAAGTACATTGCTGGAGCAGGGACAGAATGGGCAGGCTGAGGAAGAGGGCTGATCTAATCTGTACCACTGCCCTTTAGCGAGCTGATGAAAATGCTTTCAGAACCAGCCAGCTTTTCTTAATAAAGGTCCAGTGTTTTGGTGAGAAAAGATTAGTATGGAACTTTTCTCCTTTTTGGAAAATTTCTCTTTAATGTCTCATGCATTTATAGCTGGATTTAGCACAGACATGAAACTTCTTAAGTCAGTTTTCTACCTGTTGGACTTGAGGTGCTTTACAAAAAGAAGTCAATCTTATTATTCTTGTTTTTCATCGTGTTGGAAAAGTGAGATGCTGGAAAAGAAGTTGCTTACCCACCCACATCCATTTCATTTGGTTCAAAGTCACTGTGTTTACAACACAGGGCTTCATGTCCAGAGAGTTTACAAAGGAATCCGCAGTGGTAAATTAAGTTTGTAGGAGACACATAGGTGGGGTGCAATTTTACAAGTGGGCTGAATGATTCTTTCATTAAAATGTTTGAAAATTGTAAGAAAGAGACTTAGTTGATAAAATTTTCCCCTGGGTTTTACACAATGACAGATCACCACAAGAGCATTCAAATTCCATCTGAGTGAAATTTCTTCTGGATCTTAACAACATCTTCAGAACTTAATGTTGCTTTGATTTCCTCCTAGAGTCTGTATGACTTATTCTGTAGTCCTTATAATTAGAAATTCACATCTAGTCATGCTTCTTGAAGAGATACACCCATTATGAAAGCATAATTATTGGGATGGCAAATTATAAATTAGCATTACTCCATGTTACTAAACTACTGCTTTTTTTGTCATAGAAGGCGACCATTTTTCAGTCCTTTTGGTTTAGTGGGAGATAACTTTTCCTGCTCTAATATGTATATTAGAAAACTTGGCTAATAATGTTTCCCTTCGTTCCTTAAACCATAAGAGGACAATTCATTATGTACAGCAGGCCTTTTTAGAACTGACAGCTGCACTGTAATTATCTTCACACGAATATTTGTAATTGGACTTGAAACTTGGATAATTGAACTAATGTGTTTTGATCCATTACGTTTTATACTGAGCTCCCTGAATGTAATTATACTTCATAAACACCAGCTTTCTTATTTTTTTTCCTTTCTTTTTTTGCAATCAGTTCTTTCTTGGAAAATTCAGTTTCTTTGGTGAGCATCTGCACAGGAATAAGCACACAAGAAAGTTGCTTGTCAGGACTGAAAAAAGGAATTTCTTCCATAGTAGTTTTTGAGTAGATAGCAAGTGAACCTCCTTTCGTGTTCCGAATAAGAACGATTCAAAAACAAATGTGATCAAACAGAGCTGATGTTGCAATAAGAACATTCTGCTGTATGTAAAAATCAGACTACAGACAAAGTACAAATGAGACATTTGTATTTATCTTTTTCCAAGGGAAAGGTAATGAACTGATATTGATGTTTCTCTTCATGCATTTTTAATGCTAAAAATGTTCTTTGTGTCTTACATTAAATACCCAATTTTTCTCTTATGCTTCCTTTTTGTCTTGTTCTTTCTCTTTCTAGTTTTTTTGGTTGGTTTTTTTTTTTTTGCTTGTATCCTCTGACGAATGCAAAGGTTTGAGGTTATATCTGCATTCAGAACTACCATTTATCAGCCTGACCCTTAGCTTGAAAGTTGCTGGTTTTCACTGCGTTTGTCAACCTCGTGTTAAGTCAGGATGTAGAAAGAGCAATGGAACCAAGAGATAGAGGAGTAGTGCCCATCTGTACCAGAGCAACTGTCATTTCAGCATTTGTGTCAGACAGAAAAATTAAAAGAAAATACGACTTTCTCTTCTGGTTTTAAGGGGACTCAAAGGATTCTCTCCCAGACAAGTTACTCATGGGGGAGTTTTAGGTGGTTTTTTTTGGTTTGTTTCATTTGGTTTGGGGGTTTTTTTTTTTGAGGATAGACTGGTGGTCGGGGGTTTTTTAGGGCTTTTTTTTTTTTTTTTTTGGGGCAAATATCTCATTCTGTAGGCTAATATGGGAAAAATAGGTTCTTCACTGTACCACTAATATTCCTTAGAAATACAAAGTAATAACTGGAATAGGGACTTTCTCAGTCATGTAACTTCTGTAAGGAATGAGGAATACTTCAATGCTCTTGTTCCTTTTTCAGACCCATTGGTTTCTCTGAATGTTCTAAATTACTGCTGGTCTCCTACTGGAGATCTGTGAAGTATTCTGCAATACGCGTGAGTGGAGCACACGTGTGGCCTTAACTGTTCAGTTTTTAATATTTCTAATGGAAATACTTCTGGAAATCTATTACAATCGCTTTTTTTAATATACTTTGTTGTGTTAACTGCTTGATAAAATAGGATGGGGAAAACATACAGATTAACACTGATGAATCTTTCACCCTGGAAAAACCAACTGTGGTGTTCAATAAGCAAAACACAAATGAATCCAGGTGTGGCATGTGTTGGCTGTTTGGATACGACCCAGCAAACAATTGTTTTCCTCTTTGTGGAAAAATATCATAGTTTCAGTTTTCTTACTTGATTGAACTAGCTATTCCAGCAGACATTCTGTATCCCAGAAGCCCTTCAGAAGTTAGTCATGCAGCATACCCCTCTAAATATAATCCATTTACTGTGAAGGAGTAAAATCTTCTGTTTTTTTTGTTATTTCTGTTTCTCTTTAGCCATTTAGTATAGTACTTTAAAAATCCACAGTGACTTGTAATTAGAAATAGTTTAAAAGTACATTTCAGTAAAAAAAAAAAAAAAGCTTTTTTTTTTATTCTGAAAAAATGGACAACACTGAAAAATCTATTCTTGTTTATTTTTCATGTAAAAGTGACCAAGTTTGAGAAATGTGGGATGAAACTTTGTGTGTGGGAAGTGCCAAGCAGTCTTAAGAAAAACAGTTAGAAAATCACATGATTAGTAAAACTCAAAACTCACTGTGCAGAAAAATTAGATTCTTTGGTAGGTGGGCTCTGAGATGTGCTGGTTGGTGTATCAGAAGACAGGAAGATTTAACTGGCTTTTATTCTTGATCTTTAATGCCGTATTTCTTGTGGACAGTGAAATGCACAAGCTGGTGTGTAGAAAGTAAATTCAATAGATTTAGGCAGTTCTTTTAGGAACTTAAATACAGATAATCTTCAGTGTGGGACAGCTTTCAAGGGAAACATGAATTGCCTCAGTCTCCTGGCAGGCTACTGGAAAATGAAAATACTTATGGGGGTAAATATACATGTAACTATAAAATACAGAGTTTGCAGCATGTATTTTAATGGTTTATTGCTACTAATTTGACAAGAAACCATTACCATATTAGCTGCCAAAACAGGGCTGTGAGAAGGCAGTTTCAATCGCAGTTCAAATCTCATTGATGAAGACCATTCCCAATAATTCCCAGTGCCTCAGAAATCCACATTTTACAGTTGTGAAGCAATAGTGGGGAAGGAACAGGGCATTCAAGCTGCCCTGTAGGTGGTACCTGCTCAGCCAGGGCCTTGGCTGATGACACAGAGTAGAGAATGGCCCAAGAAGCCTTGTTTGACCAAATCGGAACTGCCAGTTTGCTGAAACTCCCAACCCCGAATCAGGACCGCAAGTAAATGAATCCTGTAATAAAAATGTTGTTGTTGGTATTTAAAAGATCAGCATAAGCATTAAGTGGTTACTTATGGATATCCCTACCCTCGATCTTGGTACGTATCCAGCCTGACGGCCACGCTCCTCCAGTGCCAGAATGCAGAGCACTTCAGACTGTCGTGGAGGAAGCTCTGATTGAACCTGTAACAAAAAGCAAAGGCAGCAGTGCAGAAGTTCACAAGGTATCCTGATTCCTCTGTGCAGTCTCTTCAGCAGCCTGGACATTAATTTGGGTTAATTTGAACCTGCCTGGCTGCGGGATGTAAGTTGTCCTGATGTTTTATGTGTGTGCACATATTTCTGACTTGCCAAGTATGTGCCACACAAATGCTGCGTCTGCCCTTCCCTGACAGCCTTCGGGAATGCTTCTTAAACTGCTGAGTCAAGGAGCTTGTTGGGAAAGACCCTCACAGAACACGTGGGCCAGATTGTAACTCAGTTAGCAAATTAGACCTCAACTCTGGGAAAAAAAAAAATCATCTAAAAGGACAGCGGGGGAACTTTTGTCTTTGCCTATTGAAGTTAAAATAGACTAGATGTACAAACATCTGACTTCACATACACCTGTCATAGCTGAAAAAAGAAGGAGGACAGATTATCGTGAATGAAAGATCTGATAACAACCTCTTGAAAGCAGCCTTGTGTGGAAAGATGACACACTGGTTAACCAACACTTGCTGAAGAATGTATGGGAAAAGCTCCGTTCCCCCACGTGCTGAGTGTATGGAGCCCCGTTAAGAATAACTACGGTGCTGAACTGTTCAGCTGAAGGAGAAGGTTTGGCTTATCGAAGTGTAGGGTTGTAGCACAATGCTCCAAGAACATGACTTGTTGAGGGCATATAAAACAACAGATAGGGTTGGTTTGTCTGTTAATGTGCTTGCTTGGATTTTTGCTCACAGATGAAATAAAAATTCAGCCCTCCAAGCTGGCTGCTGGGTGTGGCTGTGTCTCTTTAGAGGTCTGGCTAGTTTTCCAGACAGGGTGGAAGTGGGAGAAGTGAGATGTGTTAAAGAGCTGTGAGGGGTCCACCAGATTGTCATGGAGCAGGCTGTCCCTCTTTCAGGCTCTAGGCAGTGGTTGTCAAGAGCATGAAAAGCAGCTACTGACATGGTAGTAACAGCCCGTGTAGAGAGACTCTTGCAGCAATGGCAGAAAAAATATCAGTGGAGAAATAAGCAAGAGACTGCAAATTCTACTCTCTTTTTATGAATATAATGTCTTGAACTCACAAGGCTGGAGAAATCCCTCTGAATGCAGAAAAGTTAGAGGGAATACATGTTAAGATAAAGTCTGGGCCCTCTAGGATTTAGTTATTCATTCTGCCCACTGAGATGGAAAATCATCTACTGTAAAATCATTTGTCCTGGCCATAAAGTCAGTATTTCCCTAAGTTCTCTATGAGTAGAAATTAGTATTTCTGTGTCACCTTTAAAGCTGGTTACATAATGAGGACTGTGTAGTATATTGACTATATACTACAGTATAAAGTGTGGGGACCCATTAAGGCATACTAAACTGAGCTGCCATTGTTACAGCTGTGACCCCTGGGCAAAGGAAAAGTTGTAGAGGTTTTTTTGAACTTTTATAGACCTGTCTCTTAATCCTCAGAACCAGTTATACTTAACAAAAGATGATTTAGATATTTCTTTTGTGCTCACAGGCATCTGGAAAGAGCTTAGGTCCTAGGATAGATCAAGGAAAAGGAAGATCAGCATGGAGAAATTCTCAGATATACAATGAATGGGCTCTGTATAACCGACAGTGATGGGAATGCTTTGGCCTTAGGTTGGTGCCCAAGATCAGTTTGGGTAAAATCCCTCTGAGGAAAAGCAGGGAGTCAAGAGATCTCCTTTTCATCCTGTCAATTTAAGGTAGTACCCTATTTGAGCCTGGCTAGATTAGATCAACCCGAGAAACCTTTGAGCATCACCAGCTACTAAACAGTTTTTTTCCTCTTTGAAAAAACTGGCTTGTTAAAATTGGCTGGTGTTCTTTCTGATACAGCCAGACATGTAAGTGTTTGTTCACATCCCATTGCCTTCAAAGAGATCTGTGAAGAATGTTCTTTAACAGGCCTGACTGGATAATATTTGCAGTTCAAAAATGTGCATTTAGGACTGATTTGAATTTTGCAAAATAAGCTAGACCCCAAAACACATATGGTAGGGTGACATTCAGACACCATGAATTTCCAATTGTAAGGTTTACAGTTCTGCAATGTCTTTTTTTGCTTTTGTTCTAGATAGTGAACCATTTAACTATCCCAGGGAGGTGAGGGGGTGCGGGGGGGCGAGGCGGGGATGGGGGATGTAGGAAGAGTGTGATGTTCAAGATTTCCTTTAATTGCTTCAATTGTTTTGGCCACGTGAACTCAATTTTTAGTGGAGTATGAATGGTTATCCCTGGGTTCTGTTGAATTCAAAGAAAAGAAAAGGCAGAACACCATTTTGCTGATTCACAGTCTGGGAAACCTGAATATTTGTGCTATAATTGTTTTGATCTGGTTTGCCCCAAGTCATAAATGTATTTGACGAAGATTGTACATTCTGTGCAAGCTGACCTCTTTTAAATCCCATGACTTCTGAGGGATATTTCAGCATTTATTATTCCCAAGTCCAAATTAGTTGCAAGCCTCAAAGCTGTAGGTTCCATGCCATTTTCACAGTGCTGTGTCTTTTTGTGTTTCAATCCAACTGTAGGATATTACCAGCTTGCTTCATACCATCTATGAGGTAGTTGATGCATCAGTAAACCATTCTCCTAGTTCCAGCAAAACTCTGCGAGTGAAACTTACTGTGGCACCAGATGGCAGCCAGAAGAAAAAGAGTATCTTGCTAAATCACACCGGTAAGGATGTGCAATCAGTCATTGCAAAAAGTATGAAAGACTTCTAGAATCCCTTGAAAATCCATCTCTGTGAATAAAAATAAATATATGCTTAAAGGCAAATAATTATGTGGATATTTTAAAGCCCGTGAACCTGCTTTGTGATCTTGGTTGTAAAATTGCCTCACTCCTTTCAGTGTCACTTGAGCAGGTCAGGGTTCCCTCTCCTGCCTGATTACTTCTTTTCAGAAGCAGCAATAACCTGTATGTTGTGTGATTGTCTTTGTGTACTGCAAGGTGGATTTAAGGACTTTTTGATGGGTACAGCTTTAATTCTGCTGATATTACAGTGCTTGGTTTGTGTGGATCTAGGTGTAGCAGTATAAATTTTTATTTTTTTTTGCTGTCACTGCTACTGGGTAAAAATAAACAATTAAGCATAAGTAACATATATGAATCTATGCATAAAAATTGCACATTTTTTTTTGTGCTGGCAGAGTCTGCCATTATAAAAATGCTTTTACCCTTATGGCTTATCCAGCTTTTATTCGTTGTAATCATAGTAGTATCAGATCAATTGCTTTGGTAGGTAAAGTAGTACTAGGTTGAAATATTTGGAAGTATTTAAAGTAATACTTCAGTAGAAAATGTGGGCATCTTTTCTAAAAGGAGAGCCTCAGTATTAATAACACATCCCCTCTATCAAGTGCAGGCATAAGCGAATTCACACTGTTGGGGAACTGTGTGCTGCATTAGTTCAGCAGTGGGCTGCAGAGTGCTGAGCCCTCCTGAGGCACAGGCGTGTCAGTGTGAACGTGGCTCCGCTTGGGCTGCCCCTTGGTGCGCAGCCTAACCCTGGCTGATGGCCTGCAGTCAAGGTTGTATCTGCCTAACGTGTGTCGTGTGGACCAGAGCTGGTTTGATTGGGTTACATGACATGATCCATTGCGTCCTGATCTACCGACAGGAAAAGATGAGCTCGCCGTGTGGTGTGTTAGTTACGCTGATCAGCAGGGACAGTAATGTGAGAATAATGTACTTTCTCTTGGCAGATTTGCAGAGTGCCAGGCATAGAGCTGAGAACAAAGCTAATGAAGAAGCAAGAAGCTCTGAGAAGAAGCAGCGAGCTTCTCTCAGGTAAGGGGAAAGAACCCTGACTCCTGACAGGCACTGGGTATGTCTGAGGAAACCTCCACCACCGATTTCTTGCTTGTTTGTTTTATTTTTAAAAGTAATGTTAAAGTAGAGGAATAACAGGAGTTTTCATTGTGAGACCATGAGCAGATTCCATGGGTGGATACTTTGTATATGAAAACAAAAGAGCAAAAAATACTAAAATTTTCTTCTTCGGGTTGCTCTTTGGAGGATGTGTATTGCCTTTTTAGATGCCGTCTGCAAATAAGGTTTATAGCACAACTTTTTGGCTAAAACCTTTTTATCTTCTTGGTGGCCCCCTCCTGCCTTTCTCTGTCCTCCTTCCATCCCATCTTTTTCACTTGTCAACTCAATTAGCTCCAGGCATTAAGTCTATCCTGGCTACCAGGTCATAACCAGATCAGAGTGCTAACAAGACATCTTGGTCTATAGGTTTGATATATTTTAGGATTGTATGTTTCACACTAAGGCAGAGGGAAGTGTTTGCTGAAATGCTACAGTAATGACACTGACTCATTGATTGCATTTGTTTTTTCAGCTGGAAATTTAAAATAAAAAACAAAAAACAAAAACTGAGAAAAAAAAAGCCCCCTCTTTTGGCTTTCCTTGGATTCAGGGATATTTGTCTGAATACATAACAAAGTTATCAGGAGAAGAAGTATTCAGTCTTATTAAAAATGACAAGAGAACAGTACCTCCCTGTTTTGGATAGAGAAAAAATACTAGTGAGTTATCCCAATGAGCAAATCCCAGTACAATCAAATTTGAGATTAACAGAATAAAATTGCTATTAATCTTCTGTCAGCAGCTCTGTACAACTGAAGAATACTCCATGGTTTTACATGCTGGCCCAGATGTGGTGTTCAGATTCTTTTTGCCCATTAGCAAGATTTTGCCCAGTGTGAATTAAATAGACTGGTTTTGTTTGATAATCTAGTGCAAAAGTCCCCTTTCATTTGAAGTCCCCCTCTCATCCACCTTAAAGTCCTGGTTCTGCAAATGTATTTTTATGAACAGCAGGCACTTCCAATTAAATCTACAGTCATCAGAGCATCGAATGTTGGGACAAAATGTTTGTCCTTCTCACACCTTTGCTTAGAGCTTCATAGACAGAAAAAATCTGTATCTTGGTCTGAGCAAATCAGCATCAGACAAGGGTCAGCACCTGGCACCTTTAGTTGGACCCCATTAAATGTGGACAGGACAAAGACTGTGCTGTTCACACCTGTACACTGCAGGGGTGTTTGTGCACTCTGGCCAAGTTGATAACCCTCAGGAAAGCCGCTGAGGTTCACATCAGAATCTCATGATGTTAATGCAGAGGCTTCCCCTTTGAAAGCAGCAATGAGGACTTGTGAGAAGTGCACACATTTCACAAATTCAGTCACTTAGGAATTCTAGGCGAGGTGTGATTAATATTCAAGATAAAATGGATAGAAATATTTTTATCCCGAAGGTTGGGAGATAGATGGGTTAGATTGTTTGTCTGCTGGAAGCTACAGGAAGGAGTTTTCACCTGTAGGGCTAATACGAGTATCAAGATAAGTAGCAAGATTCATGGCTAGATATCCTGGTTCTCCCTGACTGCCTTAAATTCTGTGTTCTGGTGAGCGAGGCTTTCAGGAAATGCCCCTGCATTTTTCTGCCCTGTGCTCTGTCACTGCTCTATTCCCCTTTCCTGCTATATCGTGTGCTTATAACCATCAGGAAGACACTCCAGCGTGGGAATTTTAGAGAGGGCTTTCATACACTCCACAAACACTTCAGCAGATGCCATTTTTTTATTAAAACCAAACCCAAACCAAACCCCAGTAACAACACTGTGTATTTTGACACAGCCCTCGATGCGTGGTTGGTGCATGCCTGAGTCCTCCCATGCGTATGCAGGAGAGCGCTGTGGGGCTGGATGCCAGGCACTTCGGTTCTCAGAAGTACTTGAGGTTCTCTTTGACAGAGAGGCACATCTCTCATCAGTGGATAATTGCTTCACTGTGTATATTTGCATGGATATTGTTGAACGTCATCTTGCATGTAAGAAAGCTATTAAAGTGTAGGGATGTGGCAGTACTGGCATAGTCTTGATGAGAGTCTGAATTTATTACAGTAACAAAAAAACAGGTTCCCTGTTAACTTTGCTTCCAACAGCCAGTGCTGTATAGAGTGTTGCTTAATTGTGTTGGATCAAAACCAGTGATGTTTTTTCTGGGTTAACTGTGCATTGTCTTCAGCACATGTGTGCAAGTCCCAGTAGTTTCCATAGGTGAAGTTGCCTGGAAACTTCAATTAGGCAGGTTCTAAGCCCGGAGACCTGTAATGTTGACCTGCTAAAGTGTAACAACCTTTAAAGGTGTGTCTGAGACAAGAAAGGGACTGCATTGGCTATGTGTCCAAAAAATAAAGAATATCTGGACATTCCCTCTTTTTTTTGACAGTACCCCACCTCACTTCTGGAGTTCAAAGCTGACTCAGAGTCTTTAAAGCTTGCCTACTTTCCAGGCAGACTCTCCTCCATTCGGGAGACTCTACCTCTATCAAAGTAGAGCAAAAATGATCTTCCAGGTAGGTCAAGTCTTGCAACTTTTATCAAAGAACCTGTAGACCTGTGTCTGACAGAGACACGGGCAGACTCAGGTCTGTAAAGTCCCTGCACAGTGCTGTGCTAGACCAGGAAAGCCGTCTGTGCCAAAGCTCCGTGGGATCAGCAGCCTCTGGAAACTCGGAAAAGTGTTAATGGACTACAGGCAGGATACTGGGCACCATACAGTGCAGAGCCCATAGTTAGCAACTGGTGTAGGATACAAGGCCAAATTCTGGTCTCAGGGTGACATCAGTGCAGTTGCACAGAGAAAGGGCAAAGCCAATATTGTGGTCTTGCAGACTGAACTATTTCAATGACAGGCAGCAACTTAATCAAGAGTTTTCTGCTTATTCCGTTTGTTATATTGAAAATATTGTTCATATTTGCAGGCATCCATTTAAATTGCTGAATAAAGTTGTTTGGCATTATGGGCTACAATACTGTAAACCTCTGCCTGATTTTTTTCTGCCTCATAAATGAATGGTATTTCAGATATTCATTCTCAGGAAATAGTTCTGCTATAAATAAAATTGCAAAGCTGAGCAGGAAAAGGAGTTGAGATTCTAAAGCCAGCGTCTGATCTGACCTTATTAATCCTATTTTGGAAGGCAGTGTTTACCTCTGGGTACCCTACCAACACCTTCTCTTCTCAGGCTCTCTCCAGTTCCCACACCTGTGCTGTTGCCTGTGTTTCTGAAGCAGATACACATGAACATTTGTCTGACACAAGTCTTACCCCAGCACCTCCTGACACTGGTGGGAATGGTCACGAATCAAAAGGCAGATTTTCTTTGGCATGTCCAAATTGGAAAATGGCTTGGCCCTCAGACAAAATGTAGTAAAGCCTAGGAGCGTTTTTATTTGTTTTTGCACGCATGATGCAATTTGAAAGCCTCCTTTGCTTTGCGACGTTGGGGTTGGTTTGTATGAGGGGAAGGAACAGTCAGTTCAGGCCTATTGATTTAGCAAATCCAGTCATCCAGAATTTCAAGTGTTTGTTTCTTTGTGAGCAACTCCTGTCACTTCAAAGGGGCCATTAGTTGTTGGTTTGCAGATGGTGATAACAACTTCTGCTGAATTGTAATTTTGCTTCCTGCTGACAGATACCACCAGAGTGAGAACAATCCAGAGCAAAGTGGGTGCTATCGTCACTGCGTTGATGAGAACATTGAAAGGAGAAACCACTATTTGGATCTTGCAGGAATAGAAAACTACACGTCAAAGTTCGGGCCAGGTAATTGATGTTACAACTTCATCATCTTTTCTTTCTTCAGTTTCTTGTTCCATATCAGGAACAGTGAATTGTGAACCTGTGTGATTTGTCCATGGTGACTTATTGGAAGGACTAGGGCTGTGAATGGTGCAAGGTAACTGCTGATGAAGGTATCACAGCAGGGTGGCTCATGTGCTGTAAAGCTGCTTTGATGTCCTTGTTTGTGTATCTAAACTTGGAGGTGAGCCTAGCAGAACAATCTTTACATCTAAATTATTTAGTCTATGGGTGAGGCGAGGATTGTCTTTTGGATGTTGGAGCTTGTTCCCAAGATGATGCCAGCACGTATTTGTTACTCACTATCGACCCAAAAATAGGAGAATGTGGGTTCATACCTGGAATTTTGACTCCTATCCCCAAATTAAAAAGATTTGGATTTCATTCCTTTCCCTGCCCTCTGCCAGGATTTTACTGTCCCACTCACAGTTATTTTGATGACCAAGAGAAGGTAATGTATGCGCACACACATTAATTCTTCTATTGATAGATACATATACTTGTGTGTGTATTATTTACTGGTCAGAATTATTAAATGTAATTAATCTAGACAGCTATAATTGCATTCACTTCCTTAGGAAAAATTTGTTCTGCCGAAAATGCTGTCCCTGCCAACTGCATGCTACTAATTAAAACTTTGAAATACTAGATGACTAACTCAGCTTGTTATTTCCTAGGATCTCCTCCAGCAGCTCAAAAACATGACCCACCAGGCAGAATTGTGAATCAAACTAGATCCCGTTCTCATGAGCCTGAAACCTTCCATGCTCACCATAGGAAATCTCAAGTGGTGGATCCAAACCACATCAATCTGGCTGAAAGCTCATATGCCAAGATTGCAGAAATCCAACAGAGGCTCCGGAACCAGGACTCAAACAAGCACTTTGTGAGGTCTCCCAAAGCCCAGGGCAAAAATGTTGCCCCTGTGCATCCTGGAAGGGCAGTTAGAAATAAACCTTTTCAAGGGGTGACCATGCCAATGTCTTCCCCAAGTGCACGGGTGGGCCAGAATGTTCCTTACCTTCCCTTGCAATCCCAACAGATTCACAAGAAGCATAAGCAGAGGGCAAAGGAGAATCACCAAATGTGCAAAACCTTCCAGTCTCCAGGGACAGTTGTGGAAAAGGAACATGTGAGAGACCTGCCCACAGTCATTTTATATGAAGGCCAAGTTGGACAGATGATACAAAGGCATGAACACCACCACCACCACGAGCACCATCACCACTACCACCACTTCTACCAGACATAGAAGAGATCCCACAAACATCCTCCAAGAATCATCCCATATGAAGGAAATGCGTTCTTGTGATACCAGAACTAAGGCATTACTATGATTAATATTATTATTACTCCATTAATATTCAGCTTGCGTATATTTTAGAGGTTATATGGAACTCTTACACTTACCCTATTTATATGTCGTGGAACTGCATAGCTTACTTAAACACCTTGTGGATTTTTTTAATTTTTTTTTTTTAAAGTGGCTTGTAAAACAGCAAACAGCCATAGCTTTTTGAGCTGTGATTTAATACAGGTCGTCAAGGCACTTCTTTACAAGTACTCTTTCCATCGTAATAGGAAAGATACTTCAAACACTCTTGCAGACATCTAGCTTACCACTCTGCTGTATGTCGGCTGATCGCACACAAGCCTTTTATCAGGGGAGCAATGTTCGAAGGGTTGGACTCCAGAGATACTCAGATAATGGAAAATACAAACAGCTGCTACCTCTAGTATTATTCAGATTTTATTTTCTTTTTATTGATTGTAATGTGCTACAGGGGGGGAGATTTAATATACTGCATTTGTGTAGCCTGTTTGTGTTCACGTCCTTTCAGATTATCTTAATTACAAGGAAATATTAGCTAAACTTGTCAACAGGGCTACATTTGTATGACTTACACGTTATTTTCTGGGAGATTCTTCATTGACACAAGTACAGTCTGTTATATACTGGGTAATATTTAAATACACTCCTTCTATTTTTGTTTTTTCTCTTGCTTATTCTCCACTCTCTTTGGGGTAACCATATGAAAAGAGGAGGATGTGAAATGGGGTTTTCCAAAGCATCACTAGACTTTAATGCTCGGGCCATAAGTGTCATTCATAGGGGTTTGAGAAGTAGAGGGATTGAATGGGGGGGGGTTGTTTTGTTTAAATCCACAGTTCTTTGTTTTGAGAAAGAATTGAGGAAAATATACTTTCTCACTTTAAATGTTGGCAAATATATATAAAATATAAATATAAATATATATATATAAATATGCACACTCTCAGGTACATTTTTTGTGTTTTAGAAATCTGTGGTTTGAATATTAACTTTTTGGTTTTCCACAATGGTGACTTTTTGGAAACATATCCCATGGCATTTTCTTGGTGCCTCGAATTTAAATTTCCCAAGCACCTACCAATTTGTGCTTCTCCCATTTTAGAGACGATTCCGTATGTATAAAAAATACCATTCACAATCATCCTGACCTCTGCTGCTTTTTCCGTATCAAAGGGCTTCCATTCCATGAAAGGGAATGAGACCACACTCAAAAGACCTTAATGGCTGCTGAGAAATTTGAAGGTCAAAAACAAATTGGAAAAGTGAAAAAATAAAAGGGTCAGTACATTCAAGTTTTGCTTTCTTTGGAGCCCAGATTTATAATAGATTCAGTTGGGGTTTGTACAGATCACCGTTTTGCAGGCAGAAAGTGACTGAAAAACACCTACATTTCTTTTGGAACATTCAAGTAGAGAACTCTTCCATCAAAACATAATTGTTCTACAAATGTATTTGCTTTTGGTTTTAATTATTTTTAATGTTGTGGTATTTTGTCAGTAGTATATATTGTAAAATGTAACTATCCAACATTGATATAAGCCCTTTATGATGAGGGTATTTTTTTTCTGACTAGAGTTTTGATGAGTCCAAAATGGGGTATTACCTTACTGCTGACCAGTTTTAAAGGGATGATTTTCTTTCTAAGAACACAGAGACATCACCTTTTAAAGAACAGTGGAAAGCGTTACCATTCGGTGGAATTGGTATAGAATCACTGCTTCATGGTAATTAGGTCCATCTCTTGTCCCCCTGGATCAGCAGTTGTTTAGACTTCTTGTCCTCTTTTAAAAATCTGGTTTATTTTATTTTATTTTTTTTAGCTGTCAACAGTGTGTTCTGTTAAATCTAAAAAAAATGTTTTTAAAATGTGTTTGATCTGTGTGACAACTATACTGTTCTGTTTATTTTAAAATTCCTAAAGTCCAAAAATATTTATATGCAGAATTTTCTGTGTTGAAAATATGAAAAGGCCACAAATTTGGTTAGTTACCACTGAGTTGTTCTAGTCTAAGCCTTTTTTGCTGCTTGTGTATCATTCTTTTTCAATGTATATATAATTATGGACTGCAAAAAAAAAAAAAAAGGCATTTATATGTCTCGTAGAAGGAATAAGCTTATTTATATTATAGTGTTAACAAAGTCTGATGTATTCAAGTGGCTTACATTATACCGCATGCAAACACACAGTGTACATTCCATCTGAGAAGGGATGCCATGCTATTTAGTTTGAAGAAGTAATTAAAGCTGTTCTCTTTTCAGTAGGGCATATGCCAGAAAGACTGAGAGATGGAAATAGTTTCTTAGTCAATTTTTTTAATGCAGGTTGTTGCTGAAAACCAGAAAACATTCTGGGAAACTTCAGTGCTTTCAGAACTGTGGGGTTTTCTAAGAAAGGGCAGGAAAGGGGTGTAAATGCTCTTTCACCCAAGGATATTTTGCTGGAAAAGATAACAGCACCGATAAGCAAACCCCATCTGACTGAGAAGTGTGCAGTACTGGCTGTGCCATGTGGACTCTCCAATGGAACACAGCTGACTATTGGTTACAGCCTTGCATTGATTTGTTTTGGTTTATTATATTTAGAGATTCAAAAGACAAATTCTGCCTTGCTTCTGTGAAATACAAACACATTTTAATAACGTGGCATCCCCACACTAAAACTTTACACCAGCCATGTATGAATATACAGTATCTAAATACTGTGTTGCAGTTGTGTTATGTGCATTAAGTGTGAATAACATGTAGCACAGTTTCTTTTCACAGAACCTTAAATTTCCGTATCTTTTAAATATGTTTGCTTTTCAGTATTTTGTATAGTAAATATAGATGGTTTTGACTAAATGCTTTATTTATTTAACAGCAAAAACTGTGCCAAGAGAACCCCCTGTTAATTAAAGTTTTACTAGTTCAGAAAGTATATTTCCTTCTTTTTGTTGTGGATTTCAGGGGCTTATTGCAATTGCTCTCAGTGCTTGCAGTTCCCACTGATGAAAGAACTTGCATTAACATTTTTGGGAACAGGATCAGGAAATTACGTATGGACCGGGTATGCTTTGGTTTTATATTTAAACTATCAAGTTTCAAAGTTAAATTTCTTGTCCCCTGCTGTTAGACCTATGTTGAATAACTGATTTTTCATCTTGTTATTAATTCTGAAAACCTTTTTAAAAAAAAATATTATTTTAAGTTGTTCAAAACTGTAGCTGCATCAAAAAATTTAAAATAGATTAGTTTCTGGTTAAACAAAACATTTCATTTTCAAGGGAAAGAAAAACAGAGTTGAGTATATTGTTACTGTTTAAAAGTAAAATGGAGTGACATTAAGTCATTTCAGATGAATACTCTGGCCTTTTCACTTACTTTTTGTGTTTTTACACAAGGCAGTTCAGCAAAACAAAGCCCAAATTTGCACTATTTGCTGAAAAAGTTTAACTGAAAAAGTTTGCTCACCTCTACCAGCTGCAGTTCTGGGGAAGACAGCCTTTGGAAAAGAAGGATTGCTAAGCCCTTCTCACAACTTCATGGCCACCTCATATGAAGTAAACTAAATTAGGATGTGTGGCAAAATCTCTGTCCCAGTGAAATCTCTGGCAGGACTGCCACATTCCCACTGGCTGCAGGGTGCCTGCAATGTCATTCCAGGAAGGCGGGTTTGAAGTCTACATAATGTGCAGCCAGTAATCTCAGTATTTATTTTTTTATGCATCCTACTGCTGATGGGTTTGTAGTAGCTAAAATTGTGGCAGTTTTACTGTAAGAGATCAAGCTGGTAAATTAATTAAGATTAACAGCAAATATTGTGCTTTTTACTGCTGTCACTGGAGGACTTCAAGATGGTTCCAAATGTCTTCGAAACATCCACATGTCATTTAGTCATTGCTAGAAATGAAGACCCAGTTCTGCCCATGGATGGTGGGGTACAGATTCTCCTGGCATATTGGCACACCAGCCCTTTAAGGCCATAGCAAATTAAAAAGCCAAATATATGACCTCTGTAATGATCTTTCTACTGTGGTCATCATGAGGACAGAATAGCAAAGTTTAGCTGGAGAAGTACCTTAAAGAGATACGTGTATGTATATGTGTGTGTGCATGTGTGTGCACATACGTGTGTGTGCGTGTTCGTGTGTGTCCTCTGGCAGAAGTTAGTGAGTGGAACAAGGTGGATTCTGACAGCAGCGATTTTTAATAAAGGGACAAGTCCTGGGTGTGTTTGGAGGTCTACAAGTTGCCACATCAATACACAGATATGATGACTGCATACTGTTCTCCATATGTCATTGTGTACCTCAATTATTGAATGACAGATTTCATTTGTATTCCAATTAACAGGAAAGTTGGGCCCCTTGGGGCTTAGATTATACTTGAGAAAAATTCATCATGCTAGAAAATTTGCAAAAACATTCATCATAATTTTTGCCTGGAGTACAGGCAAGAATGTTCATGTTTGGAAACATGTCAGCTAATCACGTCTCACCTTTAATTACCTTGATGCAATTCATCAAGATCAGAAAATATGTTTTCAAACATGACTTATTCATGGCTTTGCTGGGAACCAAGTCTTATTCAGCATCCTCTTAGTTGTCAGACTCCTTTTCTTTGTACCAAGCAGAAACATGTTTGAAAATCCATGAACTAAAAATTAACCTTAATGTGTTTTCTAAATAGCTTCTGGAAGAAGATTTCTTTCCTAATGCACTGAGCAGTAAAACCAGCCTCAAATTATGGTGTAATTTATTTTCTTTGCATATTTGACAGATGTTGAGTTGATTTGATTTGGAAGGGGCTGTTTTGGGATTTTTTTTGTAGTTTTGTGTGCACTTTTAAAATGTGCTCAAAATGGTCTAAAAGGAACAGACATAGAAAAGCAAATGACTTTATATTGAAATTATTCAATAGACATCGAACTGCATCTTACTTGAAAGTTGGATTATAGTTATTAAATAATGAGGTTTTCAATGATGCTTTTATTTACTTTTATATTTCTCTATAATTCTAAACAATTCAGTCCTAAATGCCATAAAATGACAGGAATCATATGGATGAGGTCTTCTAATTTCTTTGTTTTAAAATAACAGGACTTAAGGACTATTCAGGCAGATTACTGTGAGGGTTAGAGCTGTGAAGAAAGAGTGGAAAGGGAAGGATGGAAGGATTTGAGAAATGCAGGGATAGCACAGAATTGTCCAACAGAGGGGCTGGGGGAGACACACATGAGGCAGGAAAATGCTGTGCGGAGGAGCTGCATTCATATTACTTTTTTTTTTCTTATAGTACATTTATTGCTCAAAAATAGCAGCAGTAGTTCATGGAATGCTTTTCACTGGGAAAACTTGAAAGCCTTTCTGTTAGAGGTTAATCTCTAGTGTGCACGGGGAGGCACAAGGAAGGAAAGTTGCAGGTAATCACCACTGGGGCTGTGGCAGAATAAGGAACGATGCCCTGGTTTCCTGAGTTCCTGTCCAAGTCAAGGGAAACTTTTTAAGAAGCAGAGGTGTTTCTACAGATGTTTTGAATATTCTTTAGAACACGTTTTGAAGAGTGGCATAATTTCTTTTTCTCTTTGATTACAAACACCCGTAAGTTGGCTAAGGCTGCGCTGTCTGTCCTGATTTTTCTAAACACTAAGCACTAACTAAAATATGCCTGTGAAATCTACTGACACAATGGATAATCTTTATACCCCGACGAGTGGCAGACTGGGCCTGTTGGTTGTCTCCTCAGGCTAGTATTTTGGGGTCTGAGAGTAGGACGTTCCAGACTTTTTTTTAAGAATGTTGAAGACATACTGTTAAGGGTTTCATGAATTTGGCAATAGGAAACACTAACAGTATCAGGCATACCAGTAATGAAGTGCACTGTGCTTTCTGGCTTTTAGGACATGCCTATGAGTGAGGTTTGTGACTTCCTTTTGAGTGCCTGGTCCATAGAGAAAACGCAGATGTAATTACGACCAGCTAAGAGATGTACTCTTTCGGCATTGTATTCTGTGGATGAAGAGATGGGGTTCAGATCCTTCTGGTGCTCAGTGCGTGTTCTTGCACTTAATCCTTCCCATTCTGTTCTATTCACGAAGTATAGCACGCTGAGGCTTTGTGAATTTTCTAATAAAACACCTAATAAACTGGGCCAAATTTGTCTTCAGCTTCGTAAATAGAAGCCAGAAGAGCCCCATGCATGTCTTGGAATCTGGACCTTACAAATGCAGTTTGCTATATGAGTCATCATTTTTTCTTGTACTAATTTCAGATATTTGATAAGCTCTTTTTATGGTTTACAAGTTTAAAAAGACAAATAAAACTTTGTAGATTAAAATGCTGGTTTGGAGGTTGTATTTTGTCTGTTCTCACTGATAGTTCGTGAATAGCCCTTTTCTGTGGACTTCAGCTTAAAGCTACAAAGTGACTTTGGAGTGGGTGTTTATAGTTCTTTGCTTGCTTGTTCACAGGATAAGACTGTTGATAGATGAATAAAGTGCCACTTGAGGTTGTTAACAACCATGACTGGTAACTCTAGTTCAACTAAGATAAACAGGGAAACGCCGTGGCAATTAGCGTTCAGGTCTCACTTGGCCAGTGGTGATTTTTAAAGCCACAGATCCTGCGCCTTCCAGATCCCCAGGGCCAGGAGCTCTGGGGCTGTTCTCCCTGCTCTGGGTGCTGCGTGGACTCCTCCGTGGTGTGTGCACACGACATTGCTGCATTCTCAGCGTGCCATTAGGAACCAGGAGTACAAAAATTGTAATGTTTCAGTCCGAAGCAATTAACCCTCTCACCCTGCGAGGAGTGGAGGGGAGGAAAAGCTCAATTAAAGAGCCTTGCAGTTTCCAGTAAGTGTGAAAGTATGAAAGGAAGCAATAAGTAGCACTGTGGGCCTCACATTCCTCCTGTCTCTTTACAGCCTTCTCAGGGAATATTTTTACTTTTGATGTCTATAATCACAGCTTGCTGTTGGAGTGTGCCATCTGCTAGGGCCACAACCCTCAGTGGCTCTGCACATGTGACTGTCGTAGGTTTCAGTGGCAAATTTGTGCAGCTTTACTGGACCAACAGATGTAAACAGGGGTTCTCCAATTTATACTCTCTTGCAATCAGGGGCTGGGGATGCTGATCAGGTACAGCTTTTATACGAACTTTGCCGGTCTAATAAATGGATGCTAAAATCAATTAATTTAAAGATTGCAATCTTGACATGGAGTCATTTTAGCTAGTAACCCTGAATTAAAGGAGCAAGTCACTGTGTTTTCAGGAGCAAGGCAAGACTTTCATAGCTTACTCTGCTAAAAGCATCATCACTGCAGCCCTTTTCCCTATAACTGATTCAGGAATTCAGCATTCACAGGATATTAGGTGGCTGCTGCTCTCCCCAGCATGAGTTAATGAAGCTTGTTTTACTTGGAGCCTTTGTTCATATAGATACTGCTTCTGTGGCCCACAGTGTAGAGGAAACCCTCTGACCAACAGACCCCACCGTGAGCATCCCGAGTGCCCTGTTACATCTCCCCAAGGATGTGCAGGATGGAGTTACTCCAAAGCAATGGGCCAGAATTTCTGCTTCCTGGCACACAAGAGGTATGTTCACTATGTCTGTAACACCAACAGGGAAAGCAAGAGAGCCAAAATGATTCTGACCAAAGGAACTGTTCCTTTTCCTCAGGAGGGGCATCAGTGTCTCACAGTGTGTAAGCATTCCCCTCCAGCCCCAGTTCACCGGCTTGCTGGGGAAGCTCTGGGACATGAGACAAGCAGGTGCTCATACTTGGTAAGCCCTTCGATTCCAGTTTGCTCTTCCATCCCTTCAGTCAGCTTGGAAAGATGTCATCGCAAAAAGAACTTGAACAAGACAATTTTTTTGATGTTGACTTTCTGTTGTGCCCTTTCATGGGTTTAAAATCCACTTATCTGAAAGTGTGCAGTTACATTTTGTCCTTTTTCATCATTTAAATGCATCTTCTTGATCTGAAGAAATAAAAGCAATTTAAAAAATTAGAGATTTTGTTTTCATATGTGCTGCCAAGTCTGATACTGCAAAGTAACTGCTGAATTGGCACAAGCAGTTTGAGAGAGCCAGCAGATTTAGGAAGGGAGAAGATAAACCTTATTATGTTTCTTTGCCAAAGGAGAAAAGAAACGATATTGACTTAAATGTGGGAAATTTAAAAGGGGCCATATGTTCTCACTTTGTGCTTTGTTTCTAATAGATAGACAGAAATCTTTGAAGTGTGGATTGGCACAGTAGGGTGCATGCTTCTGTAGAGAAAAGATGCTAAATGGGGAGGATGTGAGGGGGCACATGAAACTCTATTAGCCATGCAACAGCAAAGAGAGAAAGGCAAATCCAATGATAATGTACATCTGTTTCAGGGAATTTATAAGCTTTGAACATTTTTTATGTGCAGATAAGTGGATCCTTTTCTTACCATAACTTAGAACTTCAAAGCAGATTGTGTGGATAATGCAAATTGCTGAAATATGAGATTTTCCTACAAAGAGGTTTCCAAAAAAGAAAAAAAAAGAATTAAGGCTAATTGATGCCACAGTCTTTTATGTACAGTGTGAAAACTCTACAAAAATTGATTTTTATGAACTAAGAAATTGATGAAAAAATATTGAAGTCTGCTGTTTGCATTCAGGGACTGTAGTTTGAAACTGAGGTTCTGTGAATTAAACATTTGTCTCTGATATCGCTACAGCAATATTGTAACATAAATTAAGATATGTAGCCAAGCCGTAATTGTATCAAAGTCTGCCATGTCCTGGGAATGTAAAACTCGTGAGTGTGGCACGATATGCAACACCTGACGTTAACATCACTGTCAAGGTAGTGAAGCAGGAATTCCTAGGATATGAGAAAAAAATTATTACAAGAGACAAAAACTAATGGGGGTGGAGGCAGGAGGCAGAGGACACTGATATAGTTAACCTCGGGAGTAGATGAATGTGTCACTTCTTGACTGCTCAGAAAAATTAGTTGCTCTCTGAATTGCGAGGTCACAGCCAGGCTTGGGGACGCCGGCTGGGAGACACGAATGTCCCGGCTGAAAGGCCAGGGCTGTGACACTCGGTGAAAGAAACGCCATAAGCGACGGGATTTTGAAGACCCTCATTTATTGCATGTAGTGCATCGGGGCATTCCCTTCCCCTGGTGGCAGACTTGGACTATAAAGGCAGCTTTGTCCTCCTTCCTGTGCCATAAATAGGGGTGCTGAGGCTTATCCTGATGCTGAACACAGAGACAACCAGGAGTGGGAGCTCACGCCTCATTGCTGAGTCTTTGCTCAATATTGGCTTCATTGGCCAGCTGGGCATCTTCAGTGGGTGTTTTTTCCCTGTGTTTCAGTATGAACAGACCATCACAATTCTGGGTTGGTTGGTTTTTGTTTGATTTTTTATTTTTTTGTATTCCTAAATCCTTGCTCAATCTTGGTCACTGTCTATCATGTCAGGAGATGACCTGGGGAAAGTGCCAGGTCCCCACACCCTTAAATAAGCTATGTTCCTTCATACTTCATGTCCAGGCCTTGTTCTTCTGCCCTGAACCCACCTCAGCTGAGGTGGGAACCAGCACCAACTCTGTCCCCTCACCTCATGCTGGCAGTGACCCAAAAATGCTTCCCCATCACCCCAACAGGTGTGATTGCCCTTAAAAGGGTTGATTTTTTTTTCAGCATTTTGTCTTTAGAGGTTGGCCCTATGATGGGACGAGCACTGGAAGGCTGCAGGACTCCTCCCCACCCCCCGCCACGTGGCAAAACTCCCATGAGCTGATGAAACAATCTACCTCATGTTTTGGGCCCAAATGTTCTCTTTTAGGCAATCAGCAAGGGCTGGCAGAGGGTTAAACTTGAGGCAAGTTTTCTATTTCCAACCATGCCCCAAGAGCAGGGAAAGGGCAGTAGGCAGCGATGGTGGAAAGAACAGCTGTATGCCATCAGACTAAAGATAGAAACATGAAGCATGTGGACTAATTAAGTTCCCAAGTGGCAGCGTACAAAGTGTACGGACCAAACAGAGCAGTGCCTTCTGCTTGTTTTGATCAACTCTGTTTCTATCGCTTTGATGAGAATAACCGCTGGATTTGTTGCTGGCTGTGGCTGCCAAGGCTCCCTCGCCCCCCGAGCTCTGTCGGTGCCGCCCCGGTGGTGGCCCTTTCCCAGCCAGGGGGTGGCTGTGGCTCCCGTGTCTGCCAGGGGGGCCAGGCAGCAGCACTCACTGTCGGGGGGAAAGCGTGAAAAATGTTCAGAACTTCTGAATTTAGTTTCTTGCCCTTTTTTTTTTTCCCTCCAGTCAGCTATAACATTAGACACTTTCACCCTAAACAGGATGAAGTGGGCATGCTCTGACCAGCTTAGCACAACAGCTTGGACTTTAATTTTTTATTTTTCCTCCTCTGATGTCTTTCAGTCATTTTTTCTTTCCTCCAGGGGGCCCAGCAGTCTCTCGGTTAGGTCTGTCAGTTTGCTTCCTAACTGGTTTGTAGCCCTGGTAACTTTTGGTGTAGGCTGCATATGAGCCAGAACGCACCCTCGTTACCCTATTATTTTATTTTTTTCTCAGAGTTCAGAGTCAAAAACAACCTTAAGGATAAACATGAAGAAAAAATTAATCTGAAAATCATCTTCCATGTGGACAATGAATTTGTGGTGTTTCAAAGTCTCTTATGCTCCTACAAGAGGCAGAGGGGACACTTTGGGACAGTAATCCCATGAGCTGCTCCAGCAAGCTCCAAGAGAGAAAGGCTTGGCTCAACTGTGGTTTTTGCAGGTTATAAGTTGTAAAGCTTGAGGGGCTGGGATGAGTTTGAATTTTTTGCTTGTAATGATGCTCAGACTGAAAGATGAAAATGCTTAATGTGAAGAACTGCTCTTTCTTTCTTCGAAGTGTAATAGTCAGCTCTAAGTTTGCATTGCTAAGCTGCTCCAATTAGAAGCATAGGGCAGACTACAAGTTTGCTTTTATTCCAGTACAGCATCCAGTGAACTCTGGCACTTAAATTTAAGTCTGTTTTTATTCCAACTTCATCTCTCATATAAAACCAGGAGTTTTCAGAAGGTTGGCATTGATGGCTACTTCATTTTTCACCACCAGTACTGAAATTATGAAGAAACACAAACACATTTTCTTTATAGTGACCTTTCTTTCTGAGTTGTTCTTGGTTTAATCCTTCTACAGTCCCATTCTTCACTGAGACCAAAGTTCTCAACTCAAACTTGTTTAATTGCAATCCACAAGTAACTGACTCCTCGAGGGAATTATGAATCAGCAAAGCTACATCTTCATGGACAGAAGACTTGATGTCCTGTAATCTGCCAGTGCTCACTGGAACATACAGAACATATTGTCAAGGCTGCTGTGCTGTTGATGAATCAAATAAAGTGACTGCTATTCTTTACAGTAAGAGCCTAACTTGCTTATGTATTTTATCATGATTGAGTTTCCTAACTCTGCCAATAGAGGGTTAGACCCAGATAAGTCCTTAATAATTTTGTTTGATATAGCAGTGCTTCAATCAGCAATAAGAGTGTCAGCTGTGATTTCCTACAGCGGCCACTTACAGTACATTGGGTTTTTTTCCTCTTCCTTGTTCATTTACTGCTGAAGGAGTTCA
Organism: Grallaria varia; assembly: GCA_013396735.1. Classification (NCBI taxonomy): domain Eukaryota; kingdom Metazoa; phylum Chordata; class Aves; order Passeriformes; family Formicariidae; genus Grallaria; species Grallaria varia. Next base: position 1,619,556 of record VWZG01005870.1, on the reverse strand, counting down.
AACATCTTATTCCTACTTCTGAGCTACTCAGGTAAGGAGAACAGTGTGCAAACAATATTTTAGATTGAGGGGTGTGATAGTTTAAAGTGTGATGGCACTTCTTAGGTCTTTAAAGATAAGTGAATTGGTTTTCTCCCTTAATTGCAAAAAGCCAGTTGGGAAAGGATAAATGAGAGTCCGACTTTACAGTGGTACTATGTACTACAGTTGTAGTGCCAAGAAAAAATACAACACCCCCACTGTTTCCTGAAAGGTTTCAAAGATATTGGAAATATTTGACAGAAGTATTTGGATCACTGCTGTGTAATGCTTGTTATCTGCCACCGTGGAGGAAACAGACCAGTTTCCTCAACCAGGGTTTGCAGCAATATGAGACCAGTTAATTAGGCTGGTAACGAGCCTGTTTATTTATGAAATTTCCTGAGACAACTATGCCTCATAAAAGCCTCAAACCTGCATTATCAAATATTACCAAAGTAGGTAATGCTAGCAGGTACTTTAGCTTAGCAGTACAGCTCTGACAGCAGCCAGTGAGTGTGTTTAAGGGATGGGATAAACTTCTGAACCTTCCCAAGGCTTCCGAGCAGTCAGAGACTGCCTTGAGGCGTGCAGCAAACAGGAGGTCCTGCCCTTTCCAACTCACTGTCTTTTGTGCTGGGTGACAGTCTCGCTATTATAATTGTGGTGATTCTTTTTGTCCTTATTCACTGCACATTATTTAGTCCTCCACTTTTATCTGCATTTGTTTTACTCTTCTAACACAGGGTGGAATTTCAGGGAGGACGTTGCTCTTTCCCTTGGGGAGCTGCTGGGTATGTTCAAGCAGCATAGTGGGGTGTCAGAGGGTCCTGGCAGGACTGCAAGGAGGCTGTGAGGGGTGCAGGGGCAGCAGAAGCTGCAGCCCAACCTCAGGGAGCTGCAGTCCCTGCTGGCTGAAACCATGCCTGGAAATAAGGCTCGTTCACGCTGGGGAACTTCCCGAGCTTGAACACGTCCAAGGTGGCAGAGAAGTGACTGCTGGTGCTGCAGACAAGGGCATGGTTTGTGGGCATCTTAAACTGGCACAGTGCTGCTTGAGAATTTAATCTGCTTCCTTTACCTTCCCATCTGCAGTCTGCTGCTACACAGCTTTTACCAAACTAATAAGGGCTTCTTGCAGCTGAGTTAATACTGAGAACTATTTCCTTAAGAATAGCTAATGCTTAATGAGAATATTTATGGTGATTTGACCAGGCCTTATTCTGGGCTCAAGTAAAAAAAGGGGATAAATATGGCTTATAGGTGGTGTGGTTTTCAGTGTTTGGCCTGGGAAACAAAGGGATCACACAGGATTTCACCTGGCTAATCCTTATGCCTCCAAACACTTCTTTTCAAAAACATCTGATAGGCAGCCTGAAAAAGGGGCTATAGAGTGGCACTTGAGCACTAACAGCAAAGCTGGGAGGAGGAGGTGAATGTGATGCTGATAAATATTACTCAATAATGTTCAACCTTAAAGCACAGCAAGGCACTAAATTGTTGTGAAATTTCTATTACTGTAAGTGATACAAATAACATTGAGAACACTTTTTTCTGTTAAACATTTTAATCCTGGCACCCTTGGCCAGCTAATAAAAATAGTGATACCAGAAAGATCCGCATGTCTCTTAGAGATCAACAGACAGTTCTCTGAGGTAGACTGAGTCAGTGCTTTGACAAGGAGGGAATCTCACTGGAATATTGTTGAAAGCGGAGAGCAGAATAACAATGAGTGTCAGCAGCACCGAGAGCTCAGAGGAGTTGAATGCAGAGGGCAACAGTGACAGAGACTAAACTCCAAAAGGCAGAAATAAAAAGGTTAAGTCACACACACAACTTTTTACACTCAGAAGGTGTTGCAAAAATCTGCCAAGTCTGTCAAAAAAGCCTGTTCTAACAATGGTATTTTTAGGCAATATCATTCTCCTCAAAATCCACATTAATTCATGAGTACTTTTTTTCCCTGACACTCAAAATATCTGCAGGAAAACCTTTTTCTGCTCTTCTGCAAGTGCCTGTCAGCCAAGGGGAAAGGACTGATGCTCTAAGGCTTTCATTTTCAAACCTGGCATATTTCAGGAACCATCTCTGAAAACTCAGTGCTCTTTGGTCAGAGGCATCCTTTTGATTTGGTTGGCTCTAGCAGCCCAGGTAATTTTTTTTTCATTCAGTGTGTATTTTGATTGCATAGGCAGAAAGAACACAATATAATCATATACTGAACCATCTTTTAGCCTTATTACCTACAGAGTTGCTCATTCTGGTGCTCAGTAGTGGTTGCAGAGACAGAAACTGTACCATAAAATGGGCTCAGGTGTTTGTTTTGTTTGAACCACTTGAAAGGCATAAACTACCTTTCAGATTTCTTCAATGTTTCAAGTTTCATTGAAGGTTTACAGGTTTGGATCTTTGCAAGAAACTGGAAGAGGTTTTTGGATTGACCTGTGTGAATTATTGGCTCTTTAATCTTGGTCCATTTTTAGCTTGGTTTCTGCATCTTTCAAAGTAAGTTTCAAACAATACTTTCTCAAAATACAGGTTTAATAAAAGGGTTTGTTTGGTGCAAACTTAATTAGATAATGATTGCTTGCTGTTTTGTAAAGATAGGCTAGCAAGGATGGTCTCTTTGCTCCCAGCACCCTTCGAGCCAGAGGAGATGGTACCGTGTGAGCAAAGCTGCTTAGGTCACATCTGTGAGCTTTTGCACAACCACCTTCAAAACCCCACTTATTTACTTCTGTCAGAGACAGACATCAATATGGTTATGCCAAACTTAGATTTTAGGTCGATCCGAACCTCACAGGCTTAAATAAAATAAAAGCAAGGTAGACAAGGTTTAGCCATTAAACCTCTCTGTACCAATACTTAGTTGTCTGACAGAAGTAGGATCACTGAGTAATGAGAGCGGGCAGGCTGCTGTGTAGGTGCCATTGGGCAGCAGGGTAATAGAGAGCCCTGGAGGACCTTCTCTGGTAGTGGAGGACAGTTACAGGATTAGACACACAAACCCCCATCCAAACTCCCAGTCAAATCAAATGGCATCTTTCCTTCTCCTCTGACAGAAGCTGGATCAGGCCTCCCATGAATCGTAATGAATAGTTATATTAATCCACTGCTATGTGGCTGTGAAAATCCTGCATCCCCTTCACTGGGATGACGGTGCAAGGCTAAATCACCATGGATATTCGATTGCATTCTGGCTCATGTAGCTGTAAGAGCATTACCAGGCTGCATTTTATCTAAGAAGAGTGCTCTCTACAGTACTCACAACAAATCTCAACTTATTGAAACTCCAGTGATTAAATGTTTTACAGACCCCTGCAACATCAGAAGACTGTGAAATAGGCATGGCTGCTTTCAATATGATCTCATAGGGATCTGATTACCATTTTGGCTCTCTTCTCACAGTCATTCAAGTGGACCTTCAAGGAAGTGTAACCCTTTCACTTTCAGATTTCCTTGGTATGCAAAACACTTGCTCAAGGGTAAAAGCCCTGAGTACAAACCCTGTAACAGTGGAGCCAAATAGTCAAGCTGATCATATCTATGCTGGTCTTAAGCACACTACAGCAAGAAAGGAGTTTAAAGTAGCTATACGTCTTGTTTTGGAAAAATTCAGGCCCCAAACTGAAAATAAAAGGTCTCCCTACAGCAGAAAGTCTGGACTAAACACATTCCTGCTGAATCGGTCGTGGTTAAGTGTTTGACATATGTTCTTGTGTTGGCACCAATTATTGATAAAATTCTGTTTGAAAGGACTAGCCAACACTACAGTGTGTGCAGAGTGTGCTCACAGCCAGTTGCTTAAAATGTAGTTCCTGCAGATTAACAATGTGACCAAAGTTTTCATTCCCCTCCTTTTGGAGCAGGCACATTACAAATGCACATCAAAGAAAATGAGCTCTGTTCTTACTTACAGTCCAGGCATGTTCCTGACAAACCACATCTGATGAAGAGTCTTAAAGAAATAGCACAAGCAACACTGCCAGCAGCAAAACAACAAAAGGGCTGGCCCCTTCCACCAGCGAAGGGAGCCCCGTTAATCAAAGGATTTTGTGCCAGGGAGAGGAACTGTGTGCTTTACATTGAAGCAATGCAGGTGAACGATACATATGCAATGACCTAGCTTGGCAGCATTCGAACGAATCACATTTAATTACATATCTTTTCCTCTCATGATATTCTTCTCAGTTTCACTACAGTCCGGGAAATCAATAACAAATGTTCGTGTTGAATGTCTCTGTTCTCTAGCCTTGGACTAATTATGCACATTCCTTCTGTCCTTATAAGGACAGGGCAGCTCTTCAAACAATGAGAGAAAACATGTAAAAAACCCTCCCTTCATAGTATTCAAAACAACAGGAACATGGATTATGGACCAAATCTGGTCTCTCCTATTGTGGTGTGCAGCACCTTCTGAGAAGGTGTGCCTGGCCTCCTCCCAGGGTTATTGGCGCTTTTCGTGTCTGTTATGGTGCTGAGGAGCTCAACTCTGATTCATGACCGGAGTGAGCTGCCGAGTCAAGCATCCGCAAGGAATGGGGACAGTTCTGTTTTATTGCTGCCTACTTGCTGTCACGGCCAAACCAAATAACATCTCTTATTGCACAATTCCTTTATCTGCAGCATAGGAATGACCATTCTGTTTTAGATCCCTCTCGGTGACTTGTGAATGAAAACCACAGCACGTGCACAGTCATTACCAGCATTAGTGAGGTGGCTCTGGAGTCAGGACACTCCTTGTGTGCAAAATCACTGGTGTGAAACAAATAAACTCTTTAAATAAAGCGTGTGTGTTCCTTCAAGGCACTGTAGTTTAGGCACTGGGGCTCGTATTTAACAGATTGCAATGAGATGAGGCTTGGTTTTTAACCAGGAACAAAATGTTCGTACAAATTTGGTGAAAATAGCAAAGATTTTTCACATATTCATGGGGAAAGTGGCAGTATTACTTTAAGGGGAAAAAAAGAGCAAACTACAAGTTCCCCTGGTCTTGGCAAATCATGAGGCGTTTTTCATTTTGTAACATCAAAGTCGGCTCCTCTTCTTTGATGTCTTCGCATGCTGTTTAAGGTAAAGCATGAATGAAGAAATGTCAATCTGCAAGGTGTCCATGTAGTTTATGCTGAACACTGAAGAGGACTTGCAGATAAAAGGCAAACACAAGGTTTGATAATGAATGTCCAACAAGGAGGTGTGCATATCTAAAAGGCAACACTCAGCTGGAGAACAGCTCTGCAAACCTCAAAACTCTGCTTAGCCCAAGTTTAAGAGATTAAGAAAAAGTGGATTTTTTAAATGTGTAGAACCAAGACAGGAATTCTGTAAAAAATCCTTGTTGTTCTGTAAGAAATGAATGTTCTTTCAGTGGCTTTACCTCACAATAATAAATGTGCCACCCACTGTGCTTAATTTGACAATGTGTAATTTTGAGAAGATACAGAGTTAATACTGGGAAAAGCATCAGAGAGGAAAGTATAAACCAGCAGAGTGCGTTTTGGAAATTTATAGCGGTTGCTTTGTGGTCTCTGGTGTCTCAACACTGACAAAAGCTGTGCGCTGAATCAAACAAAGGAAAGTGTCAATTATTTAGCTCGGTTTGTACCTAGGACCTAGAGACTGTAACGGAGTGATAGTCACTTGGGGAGGCTAAGCAGTTTTGGGATGAAGAGGAAAGCACATTCTGGATCCCAACCAGATACTTTTCACGAGCAGAACATCCCGTGATGTGAGTGGAAAATTAGCTGTAGGAGCCGGTGTTACTACTGTATCTTCCTGCTGCTGGCACTGAATTTAAGTTTCCTTTTCATTATTCCTGAAGCTGTAAAAGGTCGGTTTGATGAACTGTGTGTGCTTTGCTTGATTTACTCTCAGTGCAAGTGCACTGGGCGTGTTGCCCTGGAAAGGGGAGCACCCACGGGGGCTGCGATGGGAGTCCGGGCTCTGCGCCAGTCAGTCTTTTTCTTTGCTGAGACAGCTCTGCAGGGTTTGAGTCTAAAATGTATCAATGTCTTAATATTGCCATCTGTCTGCTGGAAACTAGTTTGAGACTGCAAAATAGTTTTGATTAATGAACAGGGCATAAAACCCCTGCAATGCATGCCTGTTGCAATGGGGTGAATCTAAGTAATGTATAGAGCTGAGTTTCCAGGCAGAGCCAGGATCCTTTTGTGTGTATTAACCTGTATGACATTAAAATGAGCTTTGCCCATTAAAAACAGAAATATTTGTCAGAACACAGAGATGACTGGGTGTTTCATGTGTGGTAGCCAAGGAATGGATATCCACAGAAATCCAGGGAAATAGGAGGTGAAACTCCATAGCTTCAGACAAGGCTCTAAAATTCTTGCCAGGCATTTCTTCTGTTAGTTAAGAGTAATCAGAAGAAAACAATATTTACTAGCACACTGAATATGGGGAAGAGACAAGCATAAACACAGAGTGACTCTTTCAGTTTAAGAGCACACATTATACAGAGCTACCCAAAATTCCCTGGAAACTTTGCAGATTATAACTTATAAAAGAAAAAGGAGGGTTATAATGCATGGGAGCATTGACAATGCATGGGAGTATTGACAATGTATCTGTTTTCATTCTTACATGAGGGACACCTTGTGAGAAGATAACAATATTAGTAGAGAGAACGCCTACATTTTCTCTGGAAAGCTATCTATGACTCCTAAGAATCATCTCTTGTATTTCTTGAATTTTTCTTCCTCTCTGTTCTACTTTAACAAAATAACGTGCAGAGACAAAAAGAAAAGTCTGGACAAAAAAGGACCTTTTCTTTCATCCAGATCTCCCTGTCAGATTATTTTGGCTGAAGAGGATTAGGTGGGGAAGAGAGCAGGGAAAATCCAGAGTCAACACCCAAATACATTTTTTCTCACTTAAGGTGGGGCAAAAGTGAACTGAGATTATATGATTGTAAGTAGCGTGAGCTGGCTAGAATACATGCTGATTTACAGAGTACAGATGTATAAAAATGAGAACTGGCATAATTTTAAGACTCTACTGTTTAATAATTTCACTAAACTTGGATTTATTTATCTTTCATATAGTTTTATCATCAACATGTGTATTCTGTGTCCATTAGAGAGATGTCTTGCAAAGTTCAAGAGCGGGAAATCTTCCCTGGGGATGCTGTGCAACTGTACTACCTTTGGAGAACTCTTGGAAAAAATCCTGCTGAATGCTATTACACACAGGTAGAGCCTCACCGAGCTATCCCCTGCCAAAGCTCCATGACTTTGTTTGGGGTTTGAACATAACACGGGAGCAAGAAAGATCTTTGTGCAACCGTGCGTGCAGGAGCAGAACTAACACTGACCATTACATAGGAGCAGAAAAATAGGAGGTGGCATCTTTATTCTTGCGTCAAGATCTCCCAGAGATTTGTAATCAGATCTCATGCTTTCAGGTGCAGGTGCTCAGCAGAAGAAATGCTTTTGTAATAGCCTGATTAGGCCAATGCCACAGCAATAGGAGCAGCTGAAATAATGTGTCTTCTTGTAAGCTGCTGTGCAACATCTGAGACCTTTCACCTTAAGGTCTGAAAGAAATGGCTGAGGTCTCTTGCTGCCATTCAAAACTTAGGCTTAATTTGAAGTGCAATTGAATTGGATAGTTCTGAAAAATCATAACAATACATAAGAAAAGAGATGACAAAAGTATTCCCAAGAGATTTTCAGGGATTTCAGATGTGTTCCTAGGGCAGTGAGGGGATCCCACATGACCTCAAGCTCACTTCAGCTGCCTCTGATGCGGGTGCCAGGAAAGCTGTCATAGGATATAATTCAGCCCAGCCTATAAAACCCTTCTGGACTGCTGAGCATACTCAAGTCTATCCTGTCACAAAAGACTGAGCCATAGCCAGACTGCGTTAAGAAGAGTTTGGTGGCCTGAATGCAACCATCACACCTTTCATGGCATTGTAGGTATTTTCTTCACTGTCAGTCATGCTAATATGCTGAAGAATTTGATCCTTTATTCATAGAAACTCTACTTCCAGCAGACAACAGTGTCAACCTTAGTACTGCATTTACAGAAGGAAATTTTTAATTCAGATTTTTACCATTTATTTCCTGAAGAATTGCAGTTACATAGAACTCTGGTCTGAAACTAACACTATTTTGTCACAAGTATCTTTTTAGTCAAGTTAAGTCCCATTCTTATACAGTATCTTTGTGGTTGAACTGTTACACGGAACACCTGCATGCATTTTATTTGTCTGTTATATACCCAAATATTTGCTGGGAAATATAATTTTTGAGAAGAGAGATTATCTTTCAAGCTCTGAGTCTTAAATGTCATCTCTGTGAAAACTACTGACAGTCAGTAAGTGGAGAGTTAGTATTGTCTGACAACGATATTCATGGGGAGCAACTTCAAAATGCAACGCAGAAGAAAAGAATTTCAGGACTCTCAAAAGACTTCGGAAGTAAGAAAGTTTTACCTCTTAGCACTGTAGCTAAGGAGCTGTATTTGTTCTAGGAGACTTAATCACTTAATTTTGCTATGATCCTCCCTGAGTTCAATTTCTCCAAAGGGAACTGAAATAGGACTGGCAGGTAAGAGGTGATATTGGCATTTGAATCTTTAAAAGAGAGAATAATCAGTGGATTAATTAGTTCAAAGTATATTCTCTCTCTCAGACAGTTGGACTGCAGTATTTCTCAATGGGGTGCCTCATTGCTTCAGCTGACAGTGGTGATGGTGATGATGATGATGACTTTTTTTGTATCTTATGTACTTTTGTTGGACCTTGAAGCCCTATTCAGCTTCAGTTACGTGAGGCACTTCACACGAATCTTGTGCAAAGATAATCCCTGCTTAGCAGAACAGATCTGTTACAGAATCTGAGTTCTGTCGTACTCCAGCTCTGAAACTCAGGGCCGTTGTCACAGGAAGGCAGATGTTCCTGTGCAATAGCAAAAATGTGGGGATCTTCTTACATTTTCTGACACTAGAAGGTATGTGACAACCAAAGCTTCCCCTCCTCCCCCCTTTTGAAACTTTTCATCTGTTTAATCCCTTTTATATAAATTTAAATATTTTAGCCGTAAGAGCTTTGATCTGTTTTGTCTCTCCCTAGAGAGCAGCCACGGTTTTGTTCTGTCCCTCCTCTTGCTCCTTTTATATCCTTCTGTCCTTGTAACTCCTTCCTTGTTCAGCACAGTGTCATGTGTTGTGCTTCCAGAGCCTGCAACTCCCCTCCATGCTCAAAAGCGTGCCTGTTAATGGAGGGCTCAAACATTGTCCCCTTTGCCAGTTCCTTGAAACCTGCTGCATCCACAGTGCAGTCCACTCCTGGGGAGCACTCTGAATGGGAAGCAGCTCCTGGCTCATCCTCTGCACGTTGTCTCCACACAGTTTTGCTGCTCCACTTGGACTGGAAGGCTCTTTGGACCCACCTCTCTCTCTCCTGTAGTGCAGGGAAATGATAGCACTTAACAAGCAATGACTGGTAACAATAAGAAGAGTCTTCAAAGAGTTATATTTACATGTAGGATGCACAGGGACATTTATGTATACCAGATGGCCCCAAGCAGGTGGATACGATAATGTAACTATGGTTTACTGCAATGCCTCAAGAGGAGAGTGATGTTACTAAAGCAGCACCTCGGGGTCCTAACCTGGGCTGTGCTGTGGCTCCTGTTTTACTGGCACTGTACAAATGTATCGTGTCAATCACTGACATGAAGAGCTCCTAATCTAAACAGACAAGATAATTACAGAGTGCAGTGGATACAGAAAGAGTTTCAAAGGTCCTGCAGCCTGCCAGAGGCAGAGCTGGGACTCCAGCTCAAGGCATCTCTGTACAAACTGAGCCTCTTAGTCATTAGTCCTTGCTGCCATTCTCTAAATTGACTGGTTTGTTTATTTGCTGTGGATCCCGTAGGCTGCAACCGCCAGCCCCTTCTGTAAGCAAAGGGGTCATTAGGAGCTGAGCACCTCAATCTTTTAAAGACTCTGTGTATTAGTTCTGTAGAATCTTGTCATGACAAAAAAAAATGGGGAAAAAAAAGTCTTCAGAAGGGACTGATTTGGGGCAGCAGGGTAGGTACAAGACTTTGGGTTTATATCACGCCTCTAGATGCAACTGCAAGCTTTTTGTCAGCCTTTGCACTACTAAATGGACTGAGCCCACTGGATGCTGCAGGTTGTGCTATTCAGAGACCATTCAGCTCTTAGCTTTGGTGTTTATGGAGTGCACCATGCCTGAAGCACATGAGCAATTTCCTGAGTGCTTCTGTCTGAGATTATTCAAATGGTGTGTAAGTGAAATACCAAATGAGCTTTAGAGGGGATTCTGGGATAAACCGCACCATGAGGGCGGAGTTTGTCGTACAGAAAAGGTTCAGTGAGTCCACAGAGAAAGGTGGGGTAGTGGACAAGAGCTTCTGGAAAGGGAAATCCTGCCCCTGACCTGCTGCAGTTCAATGAGATATAAATAACCATGTGCACATTAATACTTTGATTTTCCAAAAAACTTCTTGAAGGCTACACACAAAATGTTGTTGAAGAAATTGCCTTCCAAAGATGTTGGTGGATAGGTTATTTTATTGAAAACTGGTTAAGAGACAGGAAATAAAGGTCTGGACTAAAGGTCACTTCTCTTATGCTGGAGAGAGAATGCTAGTCTAGTTTCAGCACTGGCTTAGTCCAATGTCTCTTATGTTCTTGAATCAGTCACAGCCTCTTTCCAGAAACATAAAGTGGCCATATGAATGTCTTCTGCATTACCTAGAAGCAACTGAAGTATTCTGCTCTCTGTGTTTAGTCAGGAGAGATTTGCAGCGGAGTGGTATGTACATTATGCAAAACTACAAAGAGTCAGCTTTGGGCCATCCCTATTAGCCTCGCTCAGAGACGTGAAGTAAATCCTGAGTTCCAGACCTGCTGGATCTGGATGTTGCTGTCTTGACCTTGGAGCACCCGGCAGCTGATTCGCTTGTGGAGAGACAATAAAATTTTACTGTTTCTGAATTTTTGTTTAAACCTGCGTTAGACTGTGTAGCTTTTTACCACTATATTCATTGTATGCCTTACTGAAGAAATAATGGGCAAATGAGCTGTCAGAGGCCCAAAAGGGATGATTGCAATTTTCAGTTTATTATGAGGAGAAAATACACCTGGAGTGATCAAAGGTAAAAGCTTTGCCCTCCAGAGCAAAAGCAGCCCCTATGATGAGCAGGCATATTGTGGCACACCTGGAGGTGAGCCACAGGTCGGGTGCCTGAGTCTTAGACTTTAAATTTTCGTTTAGAAAAGGGGAGTAAAAATGAGAACAAATCCAAAGGAGGAGCAGGAGCTGAAAGGAAATCGAGTAGTGATTAAAACAGACCGAAGGATTCCATCCCCAGCCGGCGCAGCTTTGCTGCTGGGTCTCACATGCTGTCACAAGTTATCAGAACCAACAAATCCTTGTCTCATTACAGAAGGAATAAAACAAACTTTAGCTTCTGCTCAGTCTCTCTCTTGGAACAAGAATTTTCAGTGTCAATCAAGCTGTTTTTTGGGTTTTTTTTTGACAAAGTAAGAATTTGCCAACACGTTATGGAAGAGAAGGGTAGCGATGTAGAATCTGCTTCCTGAGGCACTGGGAACTATATTTTTCTTTATGTTAGCCTCCCAAAATGGAGCGTGGAAAGCAAGCAGGGCACTAGCACATGGGTCTATGACACCAAGGCAGCTGGAACTGTAAATAAAGTGCATTACTTTAAGGAACCTTAAGCCCCAAATGATCATCTGATATCACATCGTATCATAAATAAAGAGAAGAATACACTAAATTGCCTGAATAGAAGAATGGCACACCAGAGCTCTGACAAGAAGTGTCTGAAATTAAAGGAGACAATTGAATTAAAGATTTGAATCTGTAGAAAGTATTTGCTACCACTAAAGACCAGTGAGAACAAAGACAAGGGTGCAGCTTTATTTGTGAGAATGAGAGGTCCTTGAGCTCTGGATGTATTCAACAGTTCCTCTGTAAATTCAAGCAGAGGAGGCATTCTGTGAGACCTTGGTACAAAACTGGATAATGCGTATGAATGTCATTTAAGCTCCTTCAGGTCCAGGAGAAAAAAATCTACAATAGAGGAGAAGTGTGATGGGACTAGAAAACGTTTTCCCAGGATGACGAACCTCTAAGAGAATTGTCTTTTCCAAAGGCTTCATTCCTTAAGGTGTGTGCCAATCAGGGACCTGAGGTGTGCGCTGGGCTGTGATGGGGTAAGAGTCCAGAAGGTGGGCAGCCTCCTATGGGCCTCAGCTCTAATTCAAAAGGTGCTGCCCAGAGAGTTCGGGTTGGCAGGACACACAGACTGTGTGCTGTGCTGGAGTCTGTGTAGCTCCTGTTTACCATCCTCTGTTCTGTGGAGGGTCAACAGCTGTGGATGGAGAGACCCCTGGAGCAACTGGGGCTTAAGAATATCTTGAGTGCAGTGAAAACAGTGGCCTGATTTCAGCCTGCCCACCACGCGCTCCAGGTATTTCTGCAAGTGCTGAGACCTAAATATGTCACAATGACCATAACTGGGTTATTGCATACTGGACATACCACATCCTGCAAAGGTGAGACTTCAGTCTCATCAGTGCTAACAGCAGTTCTGGCTCCCCACACTCCTTCTGACTCCCAGTGCTTGAACGCAGACTGATGAGAGCTAAGTGGGTCTGTTCTGGTGCTTTTAATCCTCTGATTCTTTCTCTTTTCATTCTGCAAATGCCATATGAAAGACAAGGGAATATCTACCCAAATTTAGGCTTGGAAACCAGGGGAGGCATTTGATTAAGGTGTCATAATATGAGTTCCAGTGTAAGTCACAGAAGAAGCCTAAAATGAGGCTAGAGTGTTCAGAAAAGGCTTTGGGGATGTTTTTTTTTCTTCAGATGTGCTGTAACTTGACATTAAAGATGCTCCTAATTCTTCAAGTACGGTCAATGTAGGCTTCTAAATGGTTTGGCTCTATTCATGCTGAATTACTGCCACATGGAGTAGAAGCCAGTGAATAACTCTCTTCCCTTACTCTCCTCTCGTTAAGCCCCGCTCACCCCCCTCGCCATGGTGTAAGGAATACAGGACTAAAGTTTTGTCAGGTCTAATGAAGTCTTGCCCTTTACAGATCCAAATTCACCTCTTTTTTTCCCCCCCTTCTCTCTGAAGCACTTCTTGGTAAAACAACTAAGCCGAATTAGGTACTATTTTTAAAATGGCCTGCTGCTGACAGCTTCAGTTCTACAAGCAGTTGAAAATGGCTGGCAAACCTTTATACAAACAGCATGCAAAACATCACACAAAGCCCAGGGAAGAAATGGCTTTAGACCTGGGGATTATAAAAGAGTGAATACAATTTTAAGATAAAATACAAGTGATTAAGTTAATGATGGATAATTTCACCAGTTTGAAAACTATAATTAATAGGAATTAATTGTATATTTAGACATTTAGCATAGCACCACTAAAAACACTACATCAAACATAATGATATTGGAAGCCTATATAATGAAGAAATGATCCAGATGTTCATAAAAGCTTATAAAGCTTTAGAAAAAAGGGTCTGCATGAAGAAGCTCTAATGATAAAAAGATGCCACTTGCTGTTCTGCTCTTCTTTTAAATACATCCTTTCTGAAATAATGATTATCATTTGCACTTTCATCTTAAGTGAAATAGCATATGGCTTTGGCTGATTAAAGCCCCCTCCTGGTATTAATCAGCATCTTAGTATCATGTTTCTAATGGAGGCAGCAGTTGCCCTGCTGATATTGTAAGCTTTTTAACAGCATCTAAAGTCTGTGGATCACTGCTGCTGGCAAGAAATAGCTTTGAGCCTCCTATGTACAAGAGTATTGCAAAGATGTCACTTACAGGTGCGGTTTATATGAGCTTCTACAACACATTGTATTTTAAACATTTGCTGAAACTTGAAGTTTTATAATTACCTTTAATAAGTAGTTGCCAGTTTTTAAGAGAAAATCAGAGACCTTTTGGGCCTGATAACGTTTGATACATAGAGGCGTCATGGAATCAGAAATCACATGCTGCAGGGAAGTGTTTGTGTGCTTTGATTGTCTATAAATCATGAAGTCTGTCTTCATGGCCATGCTCTCACCTGAGCCCAGGCCAGCAGTGATGCTCACAAGCTGACCTGACAGCTGTGGCACGGCCCCATGCAGAAATGGCCACGTACAGTGGCAAAGATTGGTTTAGGACTGTTGTAGGTTTGTCACGTTGTCACAAAAATGCCAAGGGAGACCTGCAGGCAGGGCTGTGGTGGAGCACAGTAGCTCACGCAACCACTCCAGTGTGGTTGCTCATTGTTGGAAGGCCCCTGCTCCTGCAAGGCCAGGCTGGAGGAAGCTGAGGGAGTCCAGACGGGGGGGATTTACGGGAGGCTCTGTGGTTCTGCAGCACAGGAATACACGGAGATGGGAGTGGGGGATTGCTTGAGTCTGGCATTTCCCACAAGGACTCTGCCAGTCCCAGCTCAGCTGTGGGGCAGCAGTGGAGCCCTGGGCAAATCCCGGAGTGCAGAGTGTGGTACCACCGTGCCTGAGCCTGGGGGGGCTTTCCTGGTTCCTCCTGAGACTTGTTCTCATTTACCGCTGAGATTTTATGATGCCCTCCAACCCAGCTACCAAACATGTTATGTTGTGTTCAATGGTAAACTAAACAAGCACAGAAGAAGAAGAAAACTGATGTTTACAAAAGAATTTTAATCAGTTTTGTTACTTCAGAGATTTTCAGAGGGAGGAATGTCCTGGTAAGGCTGACAGGCCAGACAGATCTTCAGCACCACTTTTTTATGCATGAGGCAGTTCTCAAGACTTGTTAGCTTGGGTGTTGTAGTGATAACAGTTTACACATATGGATACTTTCCCAGATCTGGTATTTCTGCCTTAGCACCTGGCAATCCTATTGGACACTGCTTCCATTTTCTGTTTGATGTAGCTACCCCAGGGCATTGTGGATGCACACAATCCTACAGCACTCCACTCCTTTTCCCTCTGGATTGCTGTATTTAAAAAGTGTAGCATGTAATGCTTAATTCTGTCTTACCAATAAGTTTTAGTGAAGGAATACTATCAAAACTCTATTGTTGTCACCTACTCCGTTAGCTTCCATCTTTCTTTTCTTTCATAGTAACACATTCATCCAACAATTTCCTATGCGCCAACTGGACAATTAGTCTCTGGTCTTTTGTAAATAGCTGTTATTAACCTGATGTTTTGTCCTTGTCTTTTGAAGCTGCAGTGCTCACGGGCTATCACCATCTACCACGTTCCTGACGATTATCTGTTGTGACTCACAAGGGAGTTGGATGCTTTGGCTGTTGCGTTTCATTTATCTTACACATTTTTCCTGTGGCACATTCCAATGGTTGTGCTTGTCTGCTGCTTCTGTCCCACAGGTTGATTTGAATTTTGAGTCTTTGGAGGGTGAGTTTGAATTTGAATTTTTTTTTCAATTCTAAAAGAATGTACAGCTGTTCTACTTGCATTCTTTATTTTTAAAGTAATCCAATGCTCTGATTTTCAATTTACGATTTTCCATCTCTCCATTTTGCTTTAGAATCAGCTTCTACTAGAAACTGGACTCTAGGATCTATTTCTTTTCCTGTCTCCCTGACTGTGCTTTCTTGAATGAGAATATCTTTACATATTTATAAATATTATTTGCCTTATTGTTAACTGTTAACTATTTACATACTTCAAATGATTTCTCTTTTGAATGCGAAAATGTATGAATCATACCCATACACTGAATACATAGGGTAAATTATGCAAACAATTTTGTCTCTTTTTCTGTGGTGGGTTCACTGTGGCTCAATGCCAGGTGCCCACCCAGCCGCTCTATCACTCCCCTTCCCAGCTGGACAGGGGAGAGAGTAAGGGTGGAAATAAAAAAACCCCAGCACAAATCGTGGGCTGCGATAAGGCAGTGTATATTGATACAAATAGCAAAAGCAAAAGCAGGGTGTGCGCCCGCAAAGCAGAAGCAGCAACTGATCTCTGCTTCTCATGTGCAGCAATGGTTGGCTATGTCTGAGAAGCAGGGCCCCTAAGCGTGTCGGCAGGCAGCCATCGGAGACCATGAGTGCCTCCCCTTCCTGCTTCCTGCCCCAGCTTTTATATCTGGGTTGACATCACGTGGTATGGAATATCCCTTTGGTCAGTGTGGATCAGCTGCCTATTTGTGTCCCCTGCCAGGATCTTGCCCTTGACTGAACAGTGAGTGAGCCAAAATATGGGTGTGTTATCGACACCAATGCAGAGCACTGTGAGGGCTCCTATGGGGAAACAAATTCTGGCTCAGCCAGACCCACCACATTTTCTTAGTCACAATTGGTGGTATTATGGCAAATTTAGTCCCCAGACGAGCTCCCCTTGGCAGCTTAATGTCTTTTTATTTAGTTATTTGCCATCTGTAATTTTTTCTCCTCTATTTCTTTATTGGCTATTGATGAGGTCAGGATGTGATGTGGCAGTTCCTGCTGACCACCCGTGTTTCAGCTCACTGGCCCACAGCATTGCCACAACCTCACGTGGCCAGTCCAGAGTCCGCCTGCCCAGGAGTTTAGTCCTAATCCATTTGCTTACAAGCCCCGAGGCAGCCCCTTCTGCCACTGCTCCTCACGGCCAGCAGTGAGCCTGAGATCCCCCAAAGAGGATGTTCCAAAACAACCATTCTCAAAGGCCGTGAAAGTTTCCACCAGCCTTTCCATAAGTTTCCACCAGCCTTTCCATAAGTTTCCACCAGCCTTTCCATAAGTTTCCACCAGCCTTTCCATAAGTTTCCACTAGCCTTTCCATAAGTACCAGGAGAATCTGCTTCATTTCAAAAGAACCAACCACACGCATCTTTTTGCAAAATTTCCTCTTTGATCATTACAGTGCCTTCATTTTTCTTCCCCACTAATTTGGCATTGCTGGGTTAAAAGAGGGGAACCTGGAGTTGCCACTGGAGTTCCTATGGAGTGGGATCTGCATTTGAGAAATGGAGAACAGGGAACGCATTTCTCCCAGCTCTCTAGAAGAGAATTTTTTACCAGCATCACCACTGAGATTCCAACAGCTGTGTGCATTTCTGATGGTGAGAATTTGGGGACAGAGAACGTAATTGTATTTTCATTTCTTTTCCCCCCTCCCTCTTAATGAGAAAGTACTATTCTTAGTGATTTTATAGTGGCATCTACAAACTTACTCCTGAAGCATTACCACACTGTGCTAAGTGCTGTAAAACGAGGAGGGTGTGTTTCTTACCATGTCATATATTCGCTTACAAGTCTGCTATTCAGCTGCTGAATTCCATCCAGAGCTGCTCCTGCAGAGGAAGCAGAGCTGGAACTCAAGCAGCAAGCACACTGTTGTCCAGGTACGTAGTAGCTCCTCTCCTTCTGAGTACTTCACAGTGCAGTCCCTATATTTCTGTCTGGTATCAGGAACAACCTGGAGGAAGTAAATGTGCCCAATAGTAGAGGAATATGTGCTTGCAGAGAGTTTCCACTTTGGCCAGTGTTTGTTTCCTTGGAGGCTGCTTACCATCCAAACCTCTGAATGTACCAGCTGAAGCCTTCCAAGATCTCAAAGGGCAGAAAGACCACACATTTTCAGTGGTAAAATTACTTTAAACTGCATTTTGCCCATGGTAGTAAGACTCTGCCCCTCACATTTCTTTCAGGTTCCTCATGATTTCTTCAGATTCATGAATGTTTGAGTGACAATATACACAATGGCCCTGTCAGTCTTAGTGCAGAGTCTGCATAGCTATAAATTGCATGACATGACAATTATCATGCAATTTGGGGGTTGTGGGAGCTGTAAACATTATAATAATCTGATTTAAATACGCAGTGCTCCAACAAATTAGGCATGATTACAGCGAGTTGAGTTCTCCCTTGAATGCAAATGCAGTCCATCCAATTCCAATAGCAATTCCATAAAAGTACATAGAGAGAGGATGTGGCCCATAAAGTATTTTTAAAAACGCAAATGTTGTATATATTAATGAACACAAAATAAAACCTAGGGGGAAATATAAATATACTTTGTGATGCTTATCTCAGGAATAATTGTTTAGATTTTTACATCTGGAACAGCTAGCATTTCAAAAGCTAAATATTTGATTTATACAGTTTGTTTTATTTATATTAGGCATTCTCCACGTGTCTGAAATTTATTCCTTTGCTCTGGACCTGCAAAACTTGCACCCTAATCTTGTACATTGAAGCTGCAATGCTACAGAGGGCTTGCATGGGCCCCGTGCACAGTGGCAGAGGGATGTCTGTGTCCTTCCCTGTGCTTCTCTGGGCTGGTGTTTGTCACCTGGAGTACCGTAGAGTGTAGGAGCTCTAACTGTGGCTTGGAAACCCCAGACCCAGTTCAAAGAAAAAAGAAACAAAAAGCCAGTCCTTTTGCCAAAAGACAAGAAGAAGCAGATGGATGCAGAGAGGCAGGGAGCAAAGAGAAGCAGTGGCAGTACTGACCTGTGCAAGCGTGCCCACCACTGCACGGTGTGTGTAGCTGTCTCCTTCACAGCATATGAGGGCTACGGAGGGTGTATCTTTATGTAGTCTGGTTTAGTTTTGCACTGGGATAGTCGGCTCAAAGCTGAGAGCATATGAAGGATAAAATTCCCCCTTGGGTTTGAAGGATAAAAGTGCCTGTGGGTAGCTAAGAGTGCCTGTCCAGAGATGAGGTAGAAGCACATATGGAGGATTTTAAACATCCAGATTCTGCTCACTCAGTTTTTTTAAGGTGCTGTGTGTTGGATTCTGCAGACAAATACAGAGCACATCCCAAAGCAGAGCGATGCACCGCAGGCTGTTTGCAAAATGCCAGGAAGAGCCCTGTGGCTGCCAATTGAACCCCCGGGGCACAGACAGTGTCATCCTCACAGAGAAGGGACACCACAGAGAACACCGTAAGGGTAAAACTGAGAGAGGGGAAAGCCCAGGGTACTACCATAGGCAGTAGAGAGCTGTCAATAGAAATCAGAGTAGAAACTAACGTACCCATTTCCTTCCCACTGTGTGTGCATACCTAGTCTTGCAACTTTCCCCATCTCCTTTAAAATATGCTAGCTGTGATGGACAAGCCTAGGAGTGCAGCTATGCATTTCCCTCGGCCACCTGCAGCTGAAACAGCTGGATGTGCAGGTTGCTGTGCACTTCTGAGGTGGCACCAATGGCGTGTGCTGGATGGTCCAGTGTGTCCTGTTTCAGAGCAGCACAGGCACCTCTCCACCTCGGAGATGGTGCATCCCCTGAGTCGGGCACAGCACAGCATTTTATCTGCCATGCCAGCAGATCAGCAGCAACAGAAGCTAAAATGAATTAAGGATCAGCCCTTTGCATATCTGCTATCAGCAGGAACATTTGCAGTGATCAGTCGGCAGTTTATTGGCTAAGATCAACAACCGAGATAACTACAAATAAGTGGCTTTGCAGCCTTTTCTTCTAGCATGTCTTTTGCAATCAGTATGAATTATTACAGTGGGTTTCAAGAGGTACAAAGAAAGTTCAGCTAACAAGCAAATAGATATAAAAGGAAAGGATAAAGGGAAAGCCAATGTTAATGGCTTTTCCTTCCCAAAGACAGCTGGAGTTCATAACTGTATCGCTATTAGTCTGCACAGTGTCATTGTCAGTTTGAAGACAAAAAAGTCAATGTGCTGTTTTCTTTTTACTTTCAGAAGAGAAGAATGCAAGAACTAGATTAGGATAGATGAGTTCAAATATCTGGTCTGATGGCAAATACCATTGGGATCAGAGAAATAAAAATGTTGTATGAACTCTGGCCAGAAATTCCACATTTACTAGAAATCCAGTAGTGCTGTTGTTCTCTACTGGGATGTTGTGATCCTCAGTGCTGTCCTGACTGTTCACTTCTCTTAGGACATAGTTTCAAAAGTGAATTTAAAAGTGGAGACATCACG
This sequence comes from Grallaria varia, assembly GCA_013396735.1. NCBI lineage: Eukaryota > Metazoa > Chordata > Aves > Passeriformes > Formicariidae > Grallaria > Grallaria varia. Next base: position 1,599,600 of record VWZG01005870.1, on the reverse strand, counting down.
CCCATTTCAGCTAGAACATTTTGTGCCATGACTGCAACTGCTTTCGTTTTAAAGTTAGTGTTCAAAGAGGCTTTAAGAAAGAACTCAGTTCTAAAGCAGTTCTTGCTCATAGCCAACATCCCAACGTGATCCAAGGAGGAACTCAGCTAGTGATGGTGTAGTGTGCTTTTGAGTATGATGAAAAAAACCAAATTCCCAAAGATGACCCATGAAAAATAAGTAATTTTTCCCACAAGTGGGGACTTCTTGACTGGATTGCACACATGGATAAAGTCACTGTTAAAACCCCCTCACTGACCCAGCCATTTCTTGCTTCCCTTGCTGCCCAAAAGGATTATAGAGGATCAATATTTCCCGCTGAACAGCTGATGTACATGGTCTCAGAAGCACTGTTCCAGCATTGCCAACTCCTGAAACTAAAATGAAAACATTCCAACATTTGTTTTTAAAGTTTCAGTTACTTGACTCAATGATTAGGTGAAAATCTCTGTTTTTATAAAAAAGTGAACACCTCGGTTTATGAAAAAGAATATAGAGAACAAACTTGATTATATATACTTCTATATGATCAGGAAGTATCAGGCTCAGAAGAAACTGAAACATACTTTTTAAAACACTCTTGAGTTTTTAGACTTGACCTGCATGTCTTTAATTCTTTGTTTTGCATACTGAAACTGTAGAAATTTAAAATTATTTTAAATAGCACTATCATGGGATAGTGATGTTTGGGTACACTTTAATATTAAAAGAATTTGATGAACTAGAATTCCAAAAATACAAATTGTTGGTTTATTACTTGTTAGATAAATGATGTGATGGGCATATATCATATTCCTTCTCTGACAGCTAGTTAAGAGCTACCTGATTTCATGCAATATAGAAAGTGGACCTTTCAATTCATTATTGATGTACATACTTCTTCTTGTCCTAAGATAACTTATCTCCAAAGGAGAAAGGAAAGAAAAAAAAGATGAACTTTTAGTATTTTCCCACGTGTGAAAAAAGAGCATTATCTGTTGATAATAAAAGGGCCATGTTTAGTTCTGGGAAGGCTTTAGAAGAAACCTTCCCATGACAGAGTGTACAACTCCTTAGGCTTCTGTGGCCCTTTCAAAGGTTTCTTAACAGGATCTTGGGACTGGCCATCACTATTTTGGAGGCATCCTTTGTCCTGGTTCTCAAACTATACAGTATCGAGGCTCTGTAAATTTCCCAACCTTATTAACTGGCAGTGGAATCAGCAGAGATTTTATTGTGTGTGCTTTTTCACTTCTATTTATGGATCAAAATTAAAAAAGAAAGGAAAAAGCCTTCTAAAACGACTACTGCCACCTAGTGTCATGCCAAACCCAGAAAATGCCACACAGGCAGCTCAAGCTCTTCCCACTGGAAAAATCCTCGACAGTAAATCCAATTTCTATTGATTTCAATTGGCATCGACTTCCTCAGACACTAATGTTACAGCTTGTATAGCAAAAACCTATGTATTTTCCATCTCTGTATCCAGGGAAATAGTTTTACTTAGGAGATCTGAGGATCTGTGTGTGTGCATTGACGTGATGACAGAGAATTTAATTCCATTCTGCAGCTTTACACCAGCGCAGAGGTGGACATGACTTGGCAGCCTGTGCAGTGGTGTTGCTGGTGAAGAAATGTGTCTACCTGCTCATTTAGCAGTTTCAGAAAGCTGACTCTCAGCAACATTAAACCTTTTCAAATGTGCTTGCCACACTGAGATAAATACCACCATTCAAGTTAGCATATCTTAAAGCACTGTAATAAGTATTTTATACCTGATTTTCTTACAGTGGAAAATCCTTAAACTAAAGCTTAGCACAAGGAATTTGAGATGTAGCATTCTGTTCGGAATGATACAACTCCTCATGATCCTTCATGTTGAATAAAAAATCTATTATGAGACAAAGCACTCCAGAAAATATTAATTACACTTCTTGGTGCTTGTAGCAATAATTCTGATTGAAAAGAATTTCATCATTCATTAATGTGAGGCTTGATATACTGTAAGCTGTTAAATACCCTTTCTACAAGACAAAAACTCAGCCAGAACAGTGTTACAACCACTCACCTCTGATGGCTGCATGCTGAAAACCAAGTAAGATTATCTCTGTCTGGTCTGAGGTTTTACCAGCAATGGAATCCACAGAGATTGCTGCAAATACTTTGGGCTGAACTAGTGCCTGCTCTCTGAGGACCTCCGTGGTCTTACAAATTAAGTAATCCTCCAAATATTTCTATATTTACTTGGTGTATATTATAGAACACATTTTGTAGACTGTTAAAACAAGGTGGAAAACCTGCCACTGACAGCACCTCCATGTGTGTGTGCAGGAACAGCACTTTGAAGCAGGTACTGTGTTGCTGGGTTAGCTGTAGAGCGAGGCCCAGAGTGCAAAAGTTTTCCCAGTGTTTCCTGTTCTTGGATCAGCACTCTACTCAAATTACTGTAGAAGGATTTGGAAAATGAAAGGAAATGAGGCACTAATAGTCATGACTGTGAAAAGAGTAGGGATTGTCAAGAGCCTTGAGTGAACACTCCATTTTCTCCTTAGGGATCTGTGAAGTAATAGCCAACACGACACAGGACACATTCTAGAGCAGCTTACAAGCTCTCCATGTATGAAATGGTAAAGTGACCAAAGTAAATGAAGTTAAGGAGGAATGTTTGCATATCATCTCCTTGCACATCTTAGTGATCATCAACAGATCCTGGAAAGCTTAGAACTGCAACCTGAGAACAGTCTCTGAACTGCAAAGGGCAGAGAAACTGGCAGAGCTCCCGATGCAGGAAAATGCTCTGCAGCTGCTGAATTCTCAGCACATGAATATTCCCTGAAGTTTGGACTCAGTCTGCGCTGGACTGGCCCATCAGCACCGAGAAGTTAAAGGGCTGTTCTCCCCCAACCTTTCATTCTCAGCGCTTTGAAAAAGCGAGACACGTTTTCTCTTAACGCAGCATCGTGGTCCATGCTCCATATAATGTCCTGCTGTTTTGCTGGTGTTGCTCACAAGAATGCCGTCCTCTGCCCCTCTGTAATAGGCTCTTCATCAAAGTTTTTGCAGTTGGAACGGACAGGTGCAGTTGAAGTTAATGCAGAATTTATTGCCTCATTGTCTTTCCAAGCCTACCAGTAGAGAAAGAGCAGTGAAGACATATCTGTTCTGTTGTTCCTAAGTCAAAATAACTCAGTTTTAAACATTTTTTTTTTTCATCCTGAGGGTAGAGTTTGAGACAGACTTGAAATATTTCAGAACTTACTGAACAAATATCTCCTTACTCTACCCTGCAAAACATCCACAAATGTTTTAACCCCCTACTGTTTTCCCTTGACGTATCCTGACCTAGTCACACACAGAAACAGAAGCCTTAACAAACGATCTCTATTGCTGTGAACTACATTATAAATAATGTAATTACATTGTTGGTCGTTCAGATTATCCTGCTCTATGGATACACCCCAGCACCACAATAGACTCAAACAGAGAATGCCTCTAAGCCTTTTGGACATACGTGTGCAAATCTGTGTGGATGGATTCAAGTCATCTTTCAGCTACAGGTGTTACAAAGCTTTAAAAACCCCTCAGAAATCTGTGTACACAGGTAGAGCTAATCATAGTACCTGCAAGGCTTTTCTTGGCAGCCTGACAAACAAAAATACTGTTATGGGATGAGCGCTCTCTGCTCAGATTCAAAGCTGAAATCAGCATGAAAACTTGGTTATGAAATTATTTGAATGCCTGTCTTGCCTATTGTGTGAAATAAAGTACATTAATATAATTTTTATTAGGTTTTTTTTTTTTATTAGTACACATGATGCTTGACCAGCTGTCATAGGGTCAGCCATCAGTCATAACTCCTAATTAGATCTTGTGCGTGTTACTGAAAGTCTCTGAGTGAATTTAAAGTCTCAGTAAGCCTGAGGAATCAAAACAAAAATCATGAGGTTTTGAATCAGAACATCTAGAGGAGTATTGTTGGGCTCCCCATTAATTTTGTCTGGAGTTTACATTCTGTCTTGCAAGCAGGATGGATCAAAATGTACCTTCTCCCTTTTCTTTTCTTTCATTGAAAGCTGAGGCAAATAAGAAAGGAATTGAAGCTCTAAATAATTAAAATACTATAGGACAAGCAATGTACTATTTGGATATAACAACACTAAGTCAAACAAATTCAGTATTGTTCTGTACAAACATTCTGTACAAACTCTCTATTTTTTGAAATTTTTTTAAAACCCAGGACCACATTGTGTTTTGCACATCCAAACTCACATTAAATAGTGGGGAAAGGTCCATCAAATCATTTCCGTTTTTTCCTGTGGTCAGTGATACAAAGGGAAACCAAACAAGATTCTATGAGTTTCCAGTTTTGCTTGTTTTGCAATGTTGTAGTGATTAACAGTGAACTCTCGAAGAGTGGCACAGTGGAGCCCTTAGGGTATCTGTTGTGTTTCACACTCTCTCTCTCTGCTTTCAGAGCGCATTTTTACTTCGAAATGCGAATGTAAAAGCCTCAAAAACAGATGATAGATTTTTTGAGAACAGTCCTAAGTGTCTAGCTTAGACAGGAGAATGTTTGGTGCAGGCTGTGCCCTGGTGAACGTGTGCTGAAGGAATTGTGCAAGCACTTGGGAGAGCCCTGTTTTGACAAGATTTGGGAGTAGCAAGTTCCCACTTTGATTTTGTTACGGTACTGTGAGTTTTGAATTAAACCCCTGCATCAGTATTGGTGATGATTTGGACAACCCAGTAATCTTCAAAACAGGAGCAATCTTCAAAAACTGCCCTCTTTTTCGTGTGTATGTCCTCCTATTTAGACCGGACAAAAGAAAATGCAGAATAAGCAACATTTCTACTTTTTTTTTAGCACATGTACTCAGATTTTTGGCTTATTACATACTTGCAACATTCAGCTGCAATATATCTATGTGGTTACTAGGAGCTGAAACATCAGAGTTCTTAGAGCTACGGTTTTAGAGGCTCTGGACAGACTGTTAAAAATAAACAGTGTCTCCTTGGAAGAACTTACAATCTATATAGACTAACACAGAGCGGAGGAAGAATGTCACACATACGACTGGTTTAACCTTTACTTTGTGATTTTAAAACATGAGCCTTGTCACAGCTACAGAGAGGCATGAGCACAAGTCCTAAATGATGACATCTCACCCTTACGTGCAGTGTTGCAGTGGAGAGAACTAATGCTTCTTGGTGGGGTGGTTCAAATAAGATGTCTCACAGACACATCTCCCAAAAGTCCTGTGAAAGGAATGTGCATCTCCATGGCCATGGTTTTTTGCACACAAGGAACTGGGCCCTTCACAGCCTGTGACACCATTTGCAATCTTGGCTTGGTCATGTATGCAGTCATTGAAGCCTGGCAGGGTTCTTCTGATACGATCCCTCTCCAAGTGGTTTCCTGTGTTTATGCTGCCTCCCTATTCCTTGTATCTGCCTTCAGGTTGGTTTATTTTTCAAGTGCCTGTTCAGGCCTATTAATTTTTTTATTTTTTTTTTTTTTGCCTTCTTGTAGCAATTGAATGATAAATTATCACACAAAGGTTGCTTCTCTCATTATTTTTATTGATTTCTATCAATTTTATAGCAGAAGTTATTCATGGCAACAGTATTCTGGATTGATTCAGCAGAAAGCTATCAAATACAGTCTAATGAAAAGGCCATATAGAAAGCATGAAGTGACATTTCATCACAGCCTTGCATTTAACTTTTAACCATGAGTAGTCCCAGAGACTGTCCACTAGAGGTGCTTGTGTTATCTCAGCTGAAAGCACTGGAGGTTAAAATACTGTACGATTTAATCAATGCATTAACGACAGAAATAGGGACAGAAGGCTACAGGAGCCTTATTCCAGGCATGTTCACAATGTCATGTATTTGTTTAATTAGCAGAGAACAACTGTGTTCCTGGAATGAAATTAAGGGATTTTCAGGGTGGGTTGGAACCAGCTGATCCTTAAGGTCCCTTCCACCCAAACCATTCCATGACTCACACCTTAACAGGGAGAAATCCAGGGCCCATTGGACTCAATAGGAATTTTGCCATTTATTAAGAGGGCCAGGATTTCACACATAATCTAAATACAGCTGCCTGGAAGAACATGGGAAGCAGACAAATTCAGTAATGCCACTGACGCCAGACACAATGATCTTTGTGATATTGCTTTCCAGTGAGCTGTCTATCAGTAGTGAAACCCTAATGAAAAACACCTTTTAGAAAGTGCTTTCTGCAACATTTTTTCTGTGCTTGTGTATAAGTCAATATGCTGGTAAGAAAGGAAGGTTAAAGAAAAGTGCCTTGGTCTTGCTATTGCAGTAATAGTGATTCATGACAGTGCAGTAGAGTTTAAAACTGAAATACTTGAGTTCAACTGGTGGAAAATGGGCTCCATGGAGGCTCTTGTGCATTTCATAATCAGTGCTGACAAATTGTGGAAAAAGACATTTCAGCTAAATCACGATCTGTATTAGAACTGTACACTGGGATTAGTTACTTCTGCTTTTCTAAATTAAATAAAGTAAGGACAGGGGAACTAATGTAATTACCAAGGGGGAGGAAAACTGGCTTCATATTATTTTGGAATAATCTCCAAGTCTCATAGACATTTGGGAGAAAATTGTTATTTCTAAAGGCAGATTTTTCAGGGCTCAAAAACTGACATCGTATTTCTGTTTGTAGATAAACTGTGTGAAACACAAAGATCAGAAATGTAATTTCTATGATTTTGACATGCACAGATACTTTCTAGTATTTCAAAAGGAATAATAATGGTGAAAATAGATGTCTGATTCTGATGGATTATGAAAAATATATATTCTTTTAGGGTTTAGATTTTATAGGCTTATATTGATATTTCCTCCTCTCAGTCATAGAATACCCTGTTTTTTAAAATTAAACAATTAATTGATGTTTTTGGGCTAGCAACTGTTGTTCCAGTGGCTCACCCGCATCTAATCAAATGTTTCCTTCATTCAATGAGAGAAGAGCTGCAAACAATTTAATCAGTGGCTCTGTCAATGTGTGGCGGGTGAGGATTTGGCCTGAAAACAAGTCAACATCTTCATTTTCCCATTTGCTGTATTTATCCATAGAAAAGACTGCTTTTTAGGAAGTCTCTTTCAGATGCTTTGTCAGCAAAGGAAGAGGGTGAGTGCTCTTTCTAATGTAAAGATTATTATGGTTTTATGGCACACAGCAGCCTGTTTCGTTGCATCACCTACAAATGTATTCACTTGGGATCCAGGTAAAGAACAGGTCAATGAAGAAATAATGTAAGTGCATTTCAGATCTTCTCTTTCTGCTTGTTAAAGACAAGGCTACTGTACAAGTTTTTACTATCAACCTTACCCTTTGTCCTTCTCTTTTTATTTTTAGCTAGCATGATTTGTTTCTGAACGGCTCTTCCACCCTGCCACAAGGTGCCCAGAGATGCCAGGTTTGGGAAGTGCTGTGTACACCTTCTGGTACACATCTATGATAACAAATAGATTTACCAGGTCAACTCCAACCTCCAATGCTTCTGGAAATGTGAGAGTTCTGCTTCTCTGTGGAATGCAGAAGGCTTGCTTACAAGAGCACATTTTTAAGCCCGCAAGTCTGAGTGGGTTTGAAATGTGTGCAGCCGACCTCTCTTGGTCCCTGTGAAAACATGCAGTTGGCAGCACTGGAATTCCTGCTTTAAAATAACCCTGCTCTTTGGGGGTTGTTGACTTAATGATACTGTGGACCTTTTCTTTCTCTCCTACCATGCCTGATTTTTTCCTTCATTTTTTTTGTCACTACGACAGCCAGTGATGGATATTGTATTCCACTTCTGGTTTACTTCTCACTTTCTTATTTTGAATGCTTAAGTTTAAGGTAGCTCATACAGCTCAGCAATAGACCTATTTTTAATGAATCATTTTAGTTTGAGCACTCTCCTCTTTATTAACAGATCCAATCACTAAGAATTGCCTGTATCTTAATCTTTGTCTTCTACAGGCACTTAGTGCACCATAGATGCAAATTATTTTTACAAAATTTTATATCATTGAAGATGTCCTTCTACCACCTCAAAAAATATTCTGCATCACCTGTAACTTATTAAGTTTCTCACTTAGCTTCTGGTGTGTTCATTTTTCATGGTTCAAAAAACCTGTCGTTCTGCCTGCAAGCTTGAAGCATTATCCCATTATCACTAGGGATCAATATGTAATTTTACCTCCAAAAGTCCTTTTCAGAGGTCTGTTTTTCCCATGGCTATCCCTGTGTATGCTCTTAATTATAGTCATGACTAATTCTAACAAGTTGGACAATATTAATTCCGTATTGCTATGAAATAACTTTCCCAACTGATTTGGAAAATTGGGGCATTTTAACTTTAGCTGTTTAGGTGAATTGTTTCAAGAGCTGGCACACAGCTGCAGTTGTACAAAATTACACAGTCTCAAGTTTAAGCTCTTAGTACACATTAGTGGAGACAGCGTGGAGTAGCCGTGTGAAAAAACCTGCAGGTACTCTAATTTACCTTTAAAATATCAAGTTTGTATGACCTGATTGCTTCTCTAATTCAAGTAAAGAACAAATTGACAAGAATTTCTAGCAAAAGCTGAAGAACTCTCTTGAATCTGCCTGCAATTTGGAATGCCTGGAGCTGCAGTTCTGGAGTGGGCCAGAAATTTGGATTTTAATGCTACAAATGTCAAGGCTGGATCTAGGTCTTAAATATATCAAAATCTATGCATTGTTAGATTTGAAAGCCTGTTTTACCTTTGGCTGCTCCTGGGAGTCATACTTTTAGACACAAATTGTCCTGTATATAACCATATTTCTGGTGATTTTCAGGAGGGAGGCAAACAATACCTTTTCCTATTCAGCAGCCTGAAGTAAAACAATCCTTAGTTCCTCAGCTGGGAAGAGGTGGCCGTGACTGAGGCCCCTTCATTGCCCTTGTTGAGAAGCTCTTCCTTCTAATAGGGTGGCAGGTCTCTTTTTTAAAGACCTCCTTTGCTCCAGAGGCAGAAGCCAAGGGGTCCCATCTTACTCATCTTTTCCAGCACTGCAAAACGTAATTATCTCAACCATGCAGTTAATGTGGGCTGTCCCACAGTCCCCCTGGGGGTTCTGCAGCCGCCTGTCCCACACCAGCACTTGCTCTCCCAAGAGCTGGTGCAACATTTCTTCATCTCCTGAAAACAGGCTTTGACTGCATTTCTAGGTGCCTTACAAGCTACGAACATCCCAACTAGCAGGAGCTGGCAAACATTTTACAATCCTGCAGACTGAATTAACTGGGGGGAAAAAACCCACCAGTTGTTACATAGTTTTTTATCTCTGTGCGTATTTTTTATTATTTGATTTACTCTGTTCATCTTTTGCTTATACTGTGTAGTGGCATAACAAAGCCAGTTTTTTCTGTCTTTAAACCCTTTAGGAAGAAAGTGTGAAGATATTGTTACAGTAGATTTTTCAGTTTTCTTTTTTATGGGTGTGAGAAGAATTCTTTGTGACAGCAGATTTAGGGAAGTGGAAAGAGGCAAGAAAAAGGATAAATGCTGATGAGATTGATGCCTAGTTACTGAAAAGTAAAAAATTGTTCTTGGGAAGGGGAGAGAGAAGCCATGTTCTGAAAAAATCTTGAACACTGCTCTGTAAAGCAGAAAGCCTAAATTAATCCTGTATTTGGTATCAGATTTGTGACTTATAAAAACTAAATGTACTATTTTATGTTTTCTCCTTTCCATGTATGACAAGCTGAAGTATTCCCTCTTACGCCTTTAAATAATTCAGTTTTTCTCCGAGGGGAATAGAGTACGTGTGCAAACGGTCCCTCTGCTCGCCACAGCAATGTTCTGCAGCGCAGGGGGCTGATGCGGCTGCAGCACAGGGGGCTGATGTGACTACAGAGCAGGGGGCTGATGTGGCTGCAGCGCAGGGGGCTGATGCGGCTGCAGCGCAGGGAGATGATGCGGCTGCAGAGCAGGGGGCTGATGCGGCTGCAGCGCAGGGAGCTGATGTGGCTGCAGAGCAGGGGGCTCTGCCGTCCTGCCAGGAGCAGGAGCAGTTTCTCTGCAGCTCAGGAGAACTGGAAGCAGAGCCTGCCGTGGCTCCAGCCCCGCTCCTGCCCTGGCAGCGTGGGCGCCCCTGCCCTGGCTGGGCTGGCCACAGAGCGGGTTCACCTGCGGGCACAGGGCACGTCCTGGCCCTGCTCTGCGTCGGATCATTCACCACGTCCCACTTCATGTCTTTCATCGGCTACATCCATTGCGCTCTGAGGTTTTAAAGACGTTTCCATGTCTACCGCCCTCTTTGCTCCGTGGCCCATTTTTCACGAAAGCAAATTCCTCCCCTCCCTGTCTTGATCCTTTTTTTTTTTTTTTTTTAAAAAAAATTTATTTTTTTTTTATTTTTTTCTTTTTTTTTTTTTTTAGTACCTGCGGCCG
>VWZG01005870.1:1558062-1589071 GCA_013396735.1 Grallaria varia | reverse complement strand
AAATTTCATTTTTATATAATTTTCTTCTTCTATTTTCTTTGCAGTACCTGCGGCAGCTGCTTCGCAGGTCCCCTGCTGTGCAAATCGCCCTTCACAGAGGCAGATCTTCCTGTCAGTGACTGACAAGAGGTGCCAGGAGCAGGCTACGAGACTTTTGAAACCTGTGAGTTGGCAAATCAGCAGGTACGTGTGTGCAGTTCTGGATATGCTCCCAGCATTAGTTCCTAACTTGTATCAAAGACGTTTTAGGAGGATATGGCCCACAGGCAGAGTTTCAGGTTAAAAGGAACACAGCGTCTGGCTGCATCTGTCATCTAGACATTTTTTGTTTTAAATATAATGACACCAGCAGTTTATTCATAGGGAGGCTTCTGATTTGTGTTTTATTGTTGGTTTTGTTGTTTGTTGTGGGTATTTTATTTTTATTTTATAGTATCTATGCTTACAACAGCCTAAACAAGGAGAAAGTGTTCTTAGTACTAAACAGCTCCTGGTTTTTTCCTCCAAAAAAATAAAAATGCCTTTCATATTTTCCAAGACCGACAATGTTGAAGAGGCTAAAATGCATGAAAAGCTGTCGGAAAAGAGAATGAGAACTGCTGTAACTACCATTTTCTGTCAGGAAAGAGGTGAGAGTTTTGGGTGAGACTAGGAATGCCCTGGACATTCCTCTCTCCTTGATCTGTAGTTGAAGGTAAAGGGTCTGGAGGGGTTTGAAAACTTGGTTTAGTTACTGAACCATCTGAAAGAGGTTTTACAATCAGTCCTAAGTGAAAGCACTTTGCACAAGAAGGTGTAGCTTTCAGGCAAAACGACACTTGAATCAAATGCAGAATAAATAGCCTGAATAAAGGACACAGAATTTGGTCCACTGTGATCATTTGATCTGAGTGGCTTAAGGCTTTGCATGCTTCATACTTGCAAACCAGCTGTGAAATGCAGGAAATACAAGTAGCCGTGGTCTGACGTTTTCCCATCTGTTCCTAATATTTAATAATTTGCTCTCTTCTCTGAACATATTAAGTTTATTTATAAATTTAAAAAGTATGGGGGCTTTTATATAATGAGCTTAAAGCTATAATGGCCTTTTTGCTCCAAAGTGCTCAAAGCACCCTCCTCTGCCAGATGGAGAGTATTAATTTTTCTGGAGGAATTCGTGCATAAGGTACAGATGAACTAGACACAGTTTTAGCACACCAGCCTTTTGCAGTGCTGTTCTCTGTGTGTTTCTGTTCTCTAGAACTTCTGTGCAGTGAGTGTTTTGAAAGGCCTAAATTCTTTTTTGCTTTGCTCTGAGGATGATGGAAAGTGAGAAGTAAACAGCTGAGACCAGTGTTTTATCAACCAGAAAGAAAAGCCCTTCCACTTGAAAAGCTTGCAAAGAATCGTCCTCAGCATTGGTATGAATTTTGTTGAGCTGAACAGCACTAAACACAGAAAAACTGTGCTTCAGTTAAGAACAGCTTTACAAACATTTAAGGGAAGTCTTGCTTTCACATATGAGATTATAAATTACATGGATAGGAAAAACATACTGGGTCTAAAAGTCCATGCACACACAAAATGGTAGAGTGCAACCTCCCAGATTTATGCTGATGGTACCCCATTTTGGCTGATGTTGTGTCCGTGCCCATTCGGTGAGTGGGAGGTGGCAGCTTCAGCCTGTGTGCCCCAGAAAGCTACACTGAGAAGAAATGCTGACCTAAATACCTTTCTGGCCTCTGTGCTCCAGTGTTGGTTTCTGCAGCATAGTCTCAAAGATTTTTATCCTGTAGTGATTATCATTTTGAGGATGTCTCAATCTGAAATTAAAATACCTGAAATCACAATATACCACAAGCTGCCTCCTGCACCTGATTTTATTTATGTATCAGTTCCAGTGAAGTGAATGAAAATGTCTCCTTACATAAAGATTGAATCTGTTTAGGTTTCTGTAAATTTTGTGACTATCACATAAAGAATATTACAGTTAATCTGTATGAAAAACATTAAATAATTAAGAATTTACCTGGACTTATCTTGCAATAGCTGTCAAAAGAAATATTCATCAAATAGCAGCGTTTCTAGGAATGGCATACGTGACTGTGAATCCTGGCATTAATTAATGTTTTTGCTGCATCATCATCACTGGAATGGCACTGTTGATGGCAGAATGCCAGCCGAGGGCACCTGTCCTTCCAGGTGACTTGGGTCACAAAGTAGAACTGGAACCAGAAAAATAAAATCTTTTGTTCTGTAGCCAGAAGTAAAGTAATAAATCAAGTAACAGAGATTATGAACTGGACCTAGTGATTGAGTGGTACTGTGACAGCAGACACTGTGAAACGTATTTGAGCACCACAGTGGAGAAGCAACTGAACACACGACACACGTAGTGCAGAGGGACATGCCATTAGAGAGGGCACTGACCTCTGTGCACAGCACTTCTGAGGTGGCACAGCACTGCAGCATGCTCTTCTAGCATTAGATTTCTAAAATTATCCTGAAAACCGCTAAGATGTAGGACTTGAATAGCAAGGAAGGCCATCTATAGGTTCAGTGGAGCTCTGTCCACGGGATCTATAACTGATCCTGAGTCCTTGTAGAGCTTTTGTCCATGAGGGTCTGTGTGTCTGTCCATGCAGCTGTAAGACAGAAGAAATGTTCACTGGTGCGCATTCTGGGGAGAGCCTTAAGGGACAAGGATTCCATCTTTCAGGTTTTGCATTGTTGGCTTTTGAGGTAATTGAGTCTTATTTTTCATTTCTGTGTAGTACCAGGCAAAACTATTTCTCCACTTCATTACCTTGGGTCTCTCAAGGATAAAACCAAGCACCACTTAAGTGAAACTGAAGTGTTGAAGATACTAAAAGTAGTATGAGTCCTCTAATTTGAATTATGTTTTAAAAAATAATTACTGCTGAGGTTGTGGTGTCTCCCAGCTATATCCTAGACATCTCCAAACCCTCCTGCACTGTGGTCTGTTAAACCCTTAAGTGCATGTCTGTGTAGAGGCACTTGGGAACGTTAATTCACAGCTACATTCATTCAAATGAATTTTTCTGAGGTTTCCTGTTTAGGAAAGCCTAAATTTATTATGAGAGGTCTGGCTAACAGCCCTGAAATGGAACTGATCACAAGAATAAGCATTTCTATGACATTCCTGTTACAAGCCCTCACCACTAATATTTTTCCTTGAACTCCCTGCCTCTATATCCTGAAAATAACATGGGTAAATCCCTAGTCTTTTACACATATTGAAAAGCCTGCTAAGGGAAAGAAATACCCTATAAATGATCAAGTGTAAAAAGTTGCTTTGGCTAAGATGTTTCCCAGAAGTCATACAACAAAATTAAAATCGACCGATTCCCCTGGAAAAACTCTAATACTTGTCACTGCAGAAAGTCTTCAGCAGGCTTAAGTTTACTATCGTTTCAGGTATAGCTTTTTAGAATGATTTTTCACTGAAATTACTGACGGAAGGAGATGCTGAATGAATAATAAGAAAAATAAGCTGAGCAGATGGCACAGAGATCTAGGATCTAATTTCTACCTGGCTTCAGCTGTGGTCATTCAGTTTCCTTTGTGCTTTCTATGCGAGAACCAAAATGCAGGCTGCAGTTTAGCCCTACACAAAGCTAAACAGCTCTCTGAGCCAAAAAATACTGAGAATTCATTTCTTTCTTTTTGTAGAAATGATATCATTTAGTTGTGCATTTCTGAGTCCCGCAGCCTGTAGCTAGCAGATTGGAGAGACTGGAGGGGCTGGGATTCAGGGGACAAACCAACCGGTGTCCGCTTAGCTGCCGAGTGCTGGGCAGGGTTAACGTTCATGGCTGGATGTCCCCGTGACATCTTTCCATTCGCCAAAGAACGTTCTTGATATTTCCATTTTCTTTCCTAATTTGCAGACTCTCTTTCCTCCCTGAAGCAGCTCCGACAGTCAGTTTTGCTGTGTAGGTGTGCAAAATCACCAGTACATTTTCATCAAACAGTATCAGGGCTCTCTTGAAATGCTCCACAAAGTTTTGACAAATAGAGCCAAATACCAAATGAAAACCCTGGATCTTTGAGGTGGCCCTAAACCAGATATTGTTCCCACAGTCATAAAGACTGAAGAGCAGGCAGTTGGTTTTTTTTTCCCAACAGTCTAGATCTTCCAGTTTCAGTCTTTTGAGGCTCCAAACCCGCACAGGCAGCCACTTGTGGAATAGCTGAGAAATAACAAATAACCCTGTTTTGGAGCAGGGCTGGGTGTTATAATCATCTTGCGTTGCTGAAATTCCTGTGTGAGTTTCAAGCCCTACCAGCAAGTTGCTGCTAAATGCCCTTTTCAACACTTAACTTTGAGATTTGTAAAAATAGGCCAAAAATGTGTTTGGTGGGGGTTTTTTTTTGTTTTTTTTTGGGGGGGGGGTATTTTTTTGTTTTTTGGTTTTTTTTTCAAATGCATGAAATGGACAATTCACGTGACCAAACCCATGAAAGAGCTCTTGTTTTGAATACAAGAGGCGCTGTTTCTCTGCAGGTGTTTGCATGAGGGGAAGGCAGTATTTTTGAGCTTAAATAATAAGCCCCGAACTGTGTATCTTCCCCAACGATTCTTCCAGTGAATACGATCATGAAGGAAATTGAACTCAAACACCAGTTTGTTCCCCTGCTAATTAGTGCACTCGCTGACTCTCTCACAAGTTCACAGCAGGCCGAGCAGAATCAAAAGCAAGTGCTGCTGTTTTGCAGTGGTGAACGTTGTAATTGCGCTGTTTTGGAAGAATGCAGCCCTGGGAGTAGGTGGGACTGGGGCTTTGCAGGTGTGCACCAGACTCAGGGCTGGCGTTAATTGGTGGCTCAATGCAGCGAAGTTCATGGCCATAGAAGGTGCCTCGGGGTGGCTGTTTAGGCAGCTCCGCTCTCCCCTTGGCCACTTCCCTGACTTAATCCCTCCCCTATCCAGCTTAGAAATGCGTTTCTTTTCCTTGTTTAAGATTCCATAGAGCCTTCATATTTAGTATTAGTATAAAGGGGAAACAGAGCCCCAGGAGAAAGATCAGAGTTTCTGTTCTGTGGAGGCATCAGAGTCATTCTTCCCTTAATGAAGAGAAACAGCAGGACGGATAAAAATCAATGACTTAAAAATAAATTGGACTTTTCATTTAAGTTTAAAAAAGTCTGTCTTGAGTAAAACTTTAAAATTAAGTGTTAAAACCACATTGAGTCCAATTTATTCTGATGCCTTAAATCATTCAAAGTTTAAAGAAAAAGAACCCATGAAAATGTGTTGGTGGCAAGATGTTCACACAGGGGCAGTGAGTCACTCCTCATTAGCAGGGAAGAGAACTTCATTCTGCTGGGTTCCATTTACTTGATTTCATTCAGTGATTGAAGTCAACATGCAGAAAATTGAGATATTTGTTTTCACCACGTACTCTTCAGTTATCTGCCTTAAAAAAAAAGATAATATTAAAATTTTGTCTTGGAATGAAATATATCCATTTTGCATGTCTGGCACCAAGTCTCTGAAAAAGCAAGATAAGATGAGACCTACCAGTTTTAGGAATCTTGAATTATATGATAGTTGGAAACAACCGTGGCAAGTCACTTTATAAGCCTTCCTTTGCTGATTAAAACAATTAAGTTGAAAAGCAAAATATATTTTGATTACTTCACATTTTCTCTGTCCATGAACTTATATTTATAAATATTGATTTATAATCCAAATTATTACTTTTTGTATTGCTTTAATAAATGTGTAGTTAGGAGGCTATGTATGCAGACATAATGAAATGGCTATACTTAGTCACAAATCAAAATGTTTTAAAAGTTACCAGCTTGAGATAATCAGTCTTACTCTAAGAAAATAACAGAAGTATTGATGGAAAATAAGACAAAACCAAAACAGTTTTCTGCTTGCTGACTTTAAGGTAGTGATTCTCCATTGGGCTGTTCTGTTCCCAGCCTTTTGTAGCTTCCTAAGGAGCCCGCAGGTCTCACCCATCAGGGTTTAATGTGGAAAGGGCCAAGCACACGTTTATAAGCACCGGTTACCCACAGGAAAAATGACAGTGCCCCCACCTTTTGGCACGTCTGTGTCAGTCTAGAAAAGCAAGAACCCATTCTCTAGACATCTGCCACGGAGGAGGATGGCACGTAGGCAATCAGCCTGCTGGTTGATTTGCATGCGTTTCTGATTTCTGCTTAATTCAAAGAAGTGAGATTACCTGTCTTACCTTGGCAAGAAGGCTGTCTGTTTGCACCTCACTGGTAGGTTGGCTTAGGGAAAACACAAGAGCAGCCCCGAAGATGAGATGCTGGTCAGCAAATCTGCCGAAAACAGGAGTGGGAGGAAGAACTTTTTCAGAAGGTTGAGCATCTCTTCAGAGCACAAATTAAAACCTTGCCACTTGTTTGGGGCTGGTCTTGTTGCACACCCACTTCATTTGATCCACGGAGTCTGAGTTGTTTTCCGTGTCAGTAAACGGAGACACGTCCATGGTTTGAAGGCCTGAAGGTGCTGTGCCAACTGCCTTCAGCCATCACTGGCATGAGGGGCTTTGCACTAGTGGGCAAAATTCACTTTGAAACTCAAAAGAGTTTTGTTCCGGCAGACCCTGAAGAAAGTAAAGTGAACTGTTATTTGGCACTGAAGGCCTAATCTAGATTTGAGTTCTGATTTTTAACACTGCTGTCTCTTGGGAGGAGGGAAAGCTGTATGTGACCTTTCCAATATGTGCAATATATGTGCGTGTATAAAACCACACAGAGTTACACACAGAAAGGAAGCTTTGCATTTGCATACGCAGTGGTGTCAGGCTTTACCCCAACAGAGACTATTGATGGGAGTAATAATTCTGCTTACACATCAATATCCTTGTTTCTTTTGTAAAAGCTTTCCCCCCACCCCGCCTTTCCTCCCCCGCTCCCATCCCCCTGTTGTCTTTGTGCCTAGTGTTTTTCCACACTTTATTTCCTAAAAGACTAGCAGGTTTGACGATGCATTGTGATTTCTTTTCTACAGGGCTTTATGAAGGAAGCTGGAGGCAGTTCTCATTAGTCTCACTGACATCTTTTATCACTTATCAGAGGAACAAGCAAACGGAGAGCAATTCCTTTGATCATGGCAAAAGTAGAAAGAGTATTAAAAACCCTATGAAGATTCACTAAGTAGAAAGTGGAAAAGACAGTCTGTGGCATGTTTCAAAGTAGTAACATGATTTAAAGTTGCCAGATTTGCTTGTATATATTAAAGAATTGTTAATGATGCTACATTTTACATGCATCCTTAGGTCTTTGGGTTTTTTTTGTTTTGTGTTGGGTTTTTTTGTGGTTTTTTTTTTTTTTTGAACAGGCAAAGGAGTTCTTAGGTAGAATGGATAGATTAGATCAATTGAAAATATCTCTAAAAGGTGAGCTGTGTCAGAGAGAAATTCTGTGATTCAATGAAAATTCTTGAAAATAAAAATAAGGTTGTAACAGTGGCACAATGGATTGAAAAAGAAACTTGCTCTCATGGGAGAATGTTAGGGAATCTTAAGAATTCCTTTTCTTTAGGAGGCATTCTGTGGTGAATCAATGCATGTTTGTGAAGACTGCAATGCTTGCAATTATCCATGTATACCTGGCTGCCTAACTCTGACCTCAGAGTGCCACTGCTTCTTCATTCTGTGGGAAAAATAAGATTTTTTCTCAGTGGTTCTGAGTATTGATTCTCCTGCCATGATGTCCTTGTCATGTACTTGCATCATTACCAAGAGAGCAGGCAGGGACAAAGAGAAGTGAATCTGCCCTCCTGCCCACAGCTATTGAGCATTATGTAGTCTAGATCCACTGGTGTTTTTCTGCATGGCTGCAGCTCAGTGTTCCACTGTTATAAATCCTTTTTCAGTTTCTTCATGGTCATCAACTCATATCTCAAAGCTTCAGGTTCAAATTGCCCTTGAAGTTCTATGTCTTAACCTGTGAAAATATGGAGATCACAGCTATTTAGCATTTTATCCAGCATGGACTCCATGCCAGCTTTGTCCCTGCAGCAGTTTTTACTACCATAGCTAATTTTTAACTATGTTGAATTTGATTTGGATATGATGCAATGTAGCACATTTCTATAGCACCTTTTATGCAAGCATCCCCAGAGCACTTTCTGATCAAGCTAAAATTAGCTCTGAACTACATACAAATTCCAAAAAGATTCATTTAGAAAGAAAAAAAACACCAAAAACAAAAAACCCCCACAACTGGTAAAGAGAAGATAGAAATTTATACACTCAATTTGAACAGGCAGAAGGGCAAGTTCTGTCTTACACCTGAGTAAGAGGAGGAACTAATTCAGTGCGTTGCTTTATATCAGGCTTGGGGGGTGATTTCCAAGCAGTGCAATGCCCTGCACTAACAGCGCTGACCAGAATGAATTGCATGAGTGCTGTGAATCACCTGGAGGTGGCAGGGGAAGCAAGACACAGGTGGGTCATCAGACCTCCCGTTATGTACACATTGTTCTAACATTGGCTGCTTCTGACAAAAAATGGGAAAGCCACACAATTCTTTCTGATCCGTGGCCTCAGTCACCCACAAGGAAGACACTGGGAGAAACAAACAAATAGCTTTGGGGGACGTGACTCATGGGTCCAAAATGATACAAATGTTTTCGCAGGGCAAGGGGCTTAGAGATAAAGCAAACTTCAATTGGTTTCTCAGGATTAAAAAAAGCAGATTGTTGCCAGAAGCTGTCAGGAGGGACAGGAAGACATGCTGAGGAAGGAGGCTAAGAGTTAGTTTTTTTCCTAGACCTAGAGATTTTAATGAAAATCAGTCTAGCATATGATCTCTTTCATATTTGCAAGTTTCTTTTGATCCTTTTCTTTTAAATAAGTAGAATGTTTCTTTAAGGCAGTAATTTGGTCATCATCATTGCATCTGCATGGACAAGAACTGTAGGTTGTGATAATCAAATTAGAGGAGAGATGGTACCTGAAATAGGTGCTGCTGGTCTGAAGTAACAAGAAGGGAACTGAACGTAGTTAATTCAGTGCTCTTATTAATAATGGTTCTGCATGTTTGTGAACAGCTCTGCCTGTCCTGAAGGTCACAGTGGTGGAAGTCCACCTCCATGGCTTGTCCCCGCTGCTTTCAGAGCAGTGAGACAAAGGGTATCAGTGGCAACCTCAGTTCCTTGTGACTGTGGGACCAGCGCAGATGCTTCAGGGTCATCAGCAACAGGCAGGAAAAGCCTTAAGTGGAACTGCACTGTTTTCAATTTAGAGACCTTTCTGTAGCTAGTAAATCTATCTATTTTTCTCCAAATATAATTACAATGTTGAGACGGAGAGGACGGGATGGGAGGAGCGGAGCAGATCGACACAGTAACACTGTGAAACAGATGCAAAATAGCAGCTATAAATATACCCAGTGGGATGACTGACCCTCTGGACTGACACCCAGATCACCTGCCCAGCTCCACCACGTGAATCATCTATCTGCCTGTGATCAGCTGGGCTTTTGTCTCAACTTTTCACTTGTTGCTGTTTGCTGTGTTTGCGGCTCCCTCATTCTGTCCATTGCAAACATCAGTGGGATGGGACAGTGCGGTCGAAGCAGGGAAAAGGTGCTGAGCCCAGATATAGAGTGTTACCTGCACTGCCTTCGCTCTCCGCCTCTTACTGTAGGTATTGAAGGGGTTTGGGGCGGCAGCAGCAAACAAAAGCTGTTTCAGAATGCTCTGCCTTCCCAAAGGAAAATTAATTCCATTCCTATACAAGAGATTTGTATGGCAAATTAGGTCAGTTATCATTAAGCTACTGCTCAGCAGGAAAAATCATAATTTTAAATACATTTCAAATCTAAGTATGTGTAAAATACATTCTGATGCAGTGCAAATCAAGCCTCTTACAGTTGCTATGTGGACCAGTCAGATGAACATGGAGCATAATAACCAAGGAATAAGTTAGTCGGGTTTACTGCTGCTTGTGAAGACCATATAATTTATACCATTGTTTATATTTACTTGTAACCAAGTATCCTCACTGCTATCTCCTCAGGATGAGAAAAATATAAATGCAGAAACCAAAAATAGTTTTTCCCTGTCAGTCCCTCTTAGGTGCTGTTTTTATTGTAAAAATCTGCATGACCCTTTATTTTCCAGAGGACATGAAATGAATGAAAACTTATACCTGTGTCCTTTCCTAAAATTTTCGAAAGTCAGCCTTAAAAATGCAGTTGTCTGTTATGCAACTGACCAACCAACTGTTTGCCTCTTCACAGATTTTTTTTCTGTCTTCATGTTTCACAAATAACAAACTTTTCTTTCTGGCTGCGCCTTTTTTGAGTCTCCTTTTTTTTTTTTTTGATCATCACAATTTAGTTTCATGGCAGACTTCATAATCTTATGGGCACCAGAGCCCTCTGCCAAAGTTTATGCAGATTTAAAGCCCGGATTAATCTGACCCAGCATTTATAAAATGTTCTGAACATGTGGAACACTATAAAAGTACTGCATATTGTCATTGAGTCCATGGCAGTGCCCCCCCTGCTAACTCAGCAAACATCTAAGCTGCTGTTCCTGGAGGTGATGTGCAGTCACAGAAACATCCATGCCTTGTCTTCTGAGATTGTATCTGTCTCTCTCCCTTCTTTCTGTCTCTTTTCTTTTTTTTTCTTTTTTAAGTTTTCCATCCGCGGTTTCTGTAAGAAACCGAATAGGAAGGGTGGAGACACCCCTTCAAAGGTTCCACCTCCTGAGACTGTTCTTTCAAAGACTTGGGCATAATCTTCCTGCTTTTTACTGCCACGGACTGCCCAGTTCCCTCATGCTGTTTCCAAGAGCCGGCAGATTGTGCAGAAACCTTCAGGAAACAAAAACTCTTGATGCAGGGGGCGGCTGCTTTCAACCTCCGGTCTGCAGCTGGCACTCGGTGGGGCGAGAAGCCACTCTCCAAAGCCAGCCCATGCCAGAGAGCTGACAAAAACCGCCAGCACAGCTCAGGAACCGCAGGCCTGTGCTGCCTGCATCTGCTGGGTTTCGCAGGGGCTGCTTCCAAAAGCTTTTCTATATTTTTCTGCTTAAAACACAGGTAAAGGAGGTGACTGGTGGCTACAGTGAGATTTGGTCATCCCGCCTTACCCTTCTATGTTAACAAGAGGACAAAGCTCAAAATCAAAATGTTTGTATATATGCTGCTTGCAGTATATTTATACCCGTACATAAATAACTGAACAGACCTATTTTACAGTAATTGGACTCGGGGTCAGGTCCTGTTTCCATACCTGGGAGTGTGCCTATCTCAAATGGGGACAGTGAACTTTCCCCAGCACCATTCAGAAGGCATTAGGCGTCCATTTATTTTTCCTTCCCTCCCCCCATTATTTGACAGTTCTTTTAAGACTTGTGAGGTTTACTCGGTGCCTTTTGATCAGAAGGAAGAGGTACTGCAGGAACTGAGACGCTGCAGTGGCTCTGGCTTTGAACTCCCCAGGTCTAAAAGCCTGCAAGAACATTTTCTCTTTCGGCTTTCCAGCGGGCTCCGAG
Source organism: Grallaria varia (assembly GCA_013396735.1). Taxonomy (NCBI): domain Eukaryota; kingdom Metazoa; phylum Chordata; class Aves; order Passeriformes; family Formicariidae; genus Grallaria; species Grallaria varia. Next base: position 1,577,574 of record VWZG01005870.1, on the reverse strand, counting down.
AGCTGCCTGATAAAGGGCTCCGGTAAATTGTCCTGAAGGACAGCTGGAAAGCCAGGCACTACACTCTGAACTCACAATGGAATTGAGAGATATATATTTAGTTTAATCATATTAAAATTTAAGTGGTAGACTTTAGAGTAGAATTTTTTAATTTTTTTTTAAAAAATAAAATTCAAGTCATTAAAATAAAAGTTTTCTGTTCCATCCCCTTTAGCTTGCGGGGTCCTGAGCTCCGGAAAATGCTGCGGCTCCATCTAGTGGCACTGCGGCCCCGTGTCGGGGACAGGCAAATCCTTGGGAAACACGGGTAACAAGGGAAAATATTAGGATTTAAATTCTGCATTTTCAGTAAAATTTTTCAAGATTTCCTATCGGTTATCACAGTCAGAGTCTCACGCCATCTGCAATAAAACAATATTTAGATTACTAGTTTAGAGAGATTAGTGTATGAAAGCTCACCCAGTCTATTTCTCCTCAGCAGTTTTCTGAATAATCACAGACTTACATATATGTTACTATTTTTAATAAAAGACGATTGTAAGTTTAAAACTATGATTATATATAGATAACTCGTAAAAGTTATAGATACTTGTAAAAGTAGCTTTGATTTGAATTTCTTAAACACTTGGCAAACATTTATTAAGCATCAAAACATTCAAATTTGTTTGCTCTCTCCGCTCATCAGCCGCCTGTCCATCCACACATCCACTGTGGGTAGAGATTTTGCACATGTTTATATAGACAATAGCGCTCATTCTGCTCTCAATTACCTTATAACTTAATTTATTTCAGTGTAGCTACTTACAACTATTATTGGTCTGACGTGAAAATTTGTGTCTTGTGTATGTGTATATAGAGCATATATATACTCACAGAGTGTGATGAACATATGTTGTAATGTGATCTTAATGTAAATAGGTTGATTCTTTGGGGTTCTCACCTCATCCAGATGGGAATTGACATTCAGTATTTTACACCATAACCACCCGTGTTTAGTTTTTCAACACATCTTGCTCCTGCCTTTGATCTAACAAAAAAAAATAAACATTCTTGATTTGATTTGCTCAGCTGCTGTCTGAGCCACAAAACCTAGATTTCTTCTTATGTCCTGAGCGCGATTCCCATGCTGATTGTACAAATCTGTTGAATTCAATAAATGTATTTAGCCTTATTAAGATTCAGGAAAGCAAATATTATCCTCCAGTGATGCAGCAGATAACAGGAGTTAATAACAAGTATGTGGTAAAGATCACAGGATTCCCTGTAAACAAGATGCTGCATTGCACAGAGAGCATCTTGTCTGCATATGTTTCATAAGCAACTAGGCATCCTCATGGGCTTCTTTAGTTATTTTAGAAAGTTGTGTAAACAGTATTATCTACTTAATGCCCCAAAAGATAAAATAATTGATATGGAAATGGGGCAAAGCTCAGTAGATCATAATATAACTCTCCATGGACTCTTGGAGATGATCTGCCCAGATTTTATTTAAATTTTCTTCTAGCTTGTCTGCTGCCTGTGCTTTGTTAGGTGTACTAGGCAGATGTTGGTTGGACAGTATTTTTATTTTTTTTTATCTTTTTTTTTTTTTTTTTCTGGGAAAGAATTAGATATGAATTTATACTTGGATTGTTATCTGTTGTAGGTGCACTTCAGAGGTGTCAATGACAATTGGAGAAGTATGTTCATACTGCAAAGCTCTGATATATTGTGTGCTGCTGTTGAGAAAAGTGGGTAATAACAGATTGCTAATGTATATGGCACTCTGTAGCAGTTATGTGATTCTTCTTGGTTAGAGACGAGCACTGGCAAGAAATTCCAGAGTCCTAAGAAATTCTTAAAACTGGCAAAATGTATTTGAAAATATTTTTCTGTACCTTCTTGTGGAAAATGATACTGAAATCTGGAAATTTTTTTATATCTCCTAAAAAATCTCTTAGGCAAAACTTTTTGCTTTGCTATTTTTATAAAGTAGTGGTTAAAATATTTATGCTATTCGACCACTTATTAGTTCTTCAAACATATTAATTAGTCAGACTTACTCAACTCCTTTCTCTTCCATAGACATCTCACAGTTCTCTCAGGTGTATGATATGAGGCAAATATGAAGCCGTGTTGTGGTTCTTGATGCGAGATGTACTTAAGAACATGCAACTGTGACACGTCTCTGTTTGGCAAAGCTGGGATGTGAGTTGTGCTGCTCCAGTATTTCTCCAGGCAGTCAGTGTGGTCTCCAGCCCACTGCAGTAGACTTTGGGAAAAATCACTTCTTTTATTTGTACCACAATTCCCCCAGCTGTAAAATGGGGAAAACGATACGTTGGAATGTGCTGCTAAAATATAAGTACAACATAGCTTTATGGAAGAGGACAAAGCAATACTGGTATTCAAAAGAAACCTGAGATTTGATCAGACTTGATCGAGGTCACTCAGTGGGCTTGTGAAACTGCCAAGAGCAGAGCTTGGGTCTCCAGACACTCAGTCTGTTGACTTCAGCTGCCTTCCAGGCCCAGAGAATGGCTGGTGAAGGTTAATAATGCAAACAGGACAAATGCCAGGAACTGCTCATTTCCATTTATTTTATTAAACCAAAGAAGTAGTTCATAAAGAGCACACATTGTTTTGGGAGATAGGAAATGGGTGAAGTGGATTTATTTATAAAACAGGGTTTTCTCACTCAAATATTGTACAGCAGCGAAGAGTGGAAGTAAAATGGCTGTCTGGATGCAGGAACCACCTGCTAAGTTAATTTATGTTACGTTCTTGCGTATGTGGTAGTGTGAGAGGGTTTTTTTTTTGCTTCCCAAATATCTTCACTGAGGCAGTGCTATTCACTTTGTCTGGCCTGGCAGCTGGAGGGGTGGGTTGTGTACTCTGGGGACAGAAAGTGAACCCTGGGGAGAGAGCAGAAGAATTTCAGCCATTGTTTCTCCAGTGGCTTCTCGACAAGAGTTAGGGAAGGACAACAGACAAACAAGACAGGCAGACGTGGATGAAAATGTTAGTGATTTCTTTTTTTGAGCCATTCTTAAAACGTTACTCAGAGGAAAACCAAGATGTGGTGGCAGGTGCAGAGCACCCGTTTCATTGTTAGACATCTGATGAAAAAGCCAGGAGAATATGGCAATGCTGCTGTATTGCTGCACTGAGCGAAGGTAATGGGGAAAGACACTGACCTTCTCTGACTCCCGGCAGGAAACTGGTCCTTCCAGGCTGCACATTTTTAACTGTGGAAGATAAAGTCACATTACAGGCAGAGGGAACCTGGTCCTCACCAGTGGAAGGTAATTGGGTCAGTATGGGAGCAGGAACACCATTACCCTTGACTTTAGTAACGTGTAACAGCTGAATACTCCCTTTGCTGTAAAAATTGAGTCAAAAAGAATATGCAGAAGTTGACTTTTGAAATGTGAGTAAAAGGAAGCAGAAAGAAATGGGAATTGGCCGATCGCCTGTGGAGCTGATCAGCCAGCATAGTCTCACTCCAGCACAATGCAATATACAGATAATTTTGTAACTTCTCCAGTTTATAGGGAAAGTAGCACCTGATTCTAAAATAAGACTGTACTGGTAAGAAACTATGCAATCCACAATAAGCACACAGATTTGGCAACTTAGTGCCTCTAAGTTCTCTTTTAGTTCAAGATATCCTTGAGAAATTGAATAGGCTCTTATAAATCAAAATTGCCTCTATCCCAGTGCACATTTCCAAGTTAAATGCTGGAGTTAAATTATTTGGTCAAGTTTCAAAGCTTTCTTGATTTATGAGTACTGAAAACCTGAAAGGGGAAACTTCAGGGGAAGTACTGCATGAGGAAATAGAGGCACAGAGGTGAAGTTCCTCGTGCAAAGTTCAGACCAAGTCTGTGGCAGAGCTCCAGGTGAAATCCAGGCTCCGTGGATCTCCCCATTCCTCACCATAACCATCCTAGCTTTTTCTTTCTAAGGATTTTTAATGTAATCTCTAACGAGACTGATAAATCCAAAGGTCACAGGCTCTGCATTTCTTGGAAGGAAACACCTACATGATTTGCTCTGGGGCGGTTGAATTTTTGGGGAGATTTTAAGTTTGTTGTATTCTAGTAGTTATGAAATCACAAACTCATTTTATGAACGTTAGCCTTGACCCTTTGAAGCGGCTGGACTGGAAATCTCAATGCAGCAGAAGTTTAAGGCAGCCCTTTGAGCGGGGCAGGTGATATATTCTTACTGGGTCGCTCTGAGGACATCGTGGCCAACCAACTGGTGCAGCTGCCCCACTGAAAACACTCTCCATTAAGGAAGTTCAGTGGGGGGGAATTACCCACAGACACAGTGTTCTTTCTTCACACGACTCCTGTATTTATTTAGTTCATCTTCCCCCATAATACAAGGAGACTGACCTCCATCTTCTGGCGGATAGGGACGAAGTGACCTATTCTAGGATCATTTTGCTGACAAAATTCTGCTAGTATGTTATATGAAAAAGGAGAAATTTGGCTCACACCATAAAAATGGTGGGGTTTTTTTCACCCTGTTTATTTTAGTACCTTTTGAATTATATAAATTTTTCTCTTGGCCAAATTGCATCTCAAAACGTGCCAGAAAAGAATTGGTCAGCTTTGGATCAGCTAGTCCTTCAGGGATGGAAAATCATACCTCAAATGAAGGTTAAGCAAAGATCTTGCTGATGTGCTGCTTTTCCTGGTAATTGTCCTTGCCAGAAAGCATGGACTTATGGACCCTCTAATCTTGTGGTCAGCTGTGAGGTGAGGGTCTGTGGATGCAGATAGATCCTCACGTACCATCCCGTGGGAACCCGAGGGGAATCCAAGGGAGCTGTGCCTGGGGCACTGCCCACAGTGACAGGGGGGAGCAAAAGGGAGGAAATGATCTTGTCCTATTCCCTTCGTCTTTTACCACCAATTGTTGTGGAATTAGGGCAGCGTGAAGGCCATGCCTCCTGCCTGCCTTACCCTGAAACTGCCTGAGTGTGATGCAGACCCCAGACGTGCTTTCTGCTTCCCTGCTTTGTTACTGATTCAGACATTCTCTAAGAAGGTGTTACCTTTGATCCACTTTAACTGTCCTGCAGCATGGTACGTTGTGGGGAGATTAGTCCTTAAGTCTCTTAATTAATTACTCTTAATTCTATTACTTCTGGTATAACTAGAAAAAAAGAATTGTCAAATAACAAATAATCCATGTGTTTTGAGTTTAATGCCTAGCTGTTAATAGCTACTTAAAATATTAACATTCTACCCTAGATGTTTCTATTATTCTGTATCTTTTTCAAGGCATCCTTCGTGTAACACTACACAGCAAAGTTTTTCAGGCTCAATGCACTTCCAATTAGCTGATTCTTTCATGTGTCTGGGAGGTAAATTAATATAGTTATTCCTAATTTATTGACAGCATTATTGTGTTTCATGTAATATCTGTAACTGGAATCCAGGCTTGAAAGTATTCAGTGGACTGTGTTCAGTGGAGAATAATGACCCATGCTAGTTAATGACATTAATTACAATATTTATGAGAATCAATTTTCCAGATTGTCAAAGTAAGTGTATGGGAGAGATCATAGAGTTGAGGGAAATTACCAAAGCAGGTAAATAGAGACTTTTTCAGCTCATAGGAGGCTTTCACAGGAGTGTTAGGACCAAAACAAGCTTAGTATTTTATAGGTGGGTTGAATCCCTGAAAAAATTGGCTATAACATTGCAGTAACACGGAGACGATGTTTCCGTGGTGTAGCAGGCTGTAATACCAAGGCAAGGCTTAATTTATGTAACCCTCTGAAAGGCAAGAGGGAAGCACAGACTGTCTGTTAACTGTATCTCACAGCTCAATAATCAGAATTAAATGCTAGCATTATATCAGCCAGATGGTCTCCCCAACAGCACCTTCCTGCAGTTCCTTTGCATTATGGATATAGTGCATGTGGTATGAATTTTCTGCCCTGGTCAGAGTTATACTTAAAGATCACCCCAAACAAGAATGTGCCTTCAATGCAAGTCATAAAACTCTGTTAGTTACAAAAGGGAAATTAAGTATATTCCCTCATCTCTGATAGAATGATCATCGCTTGTATTTTTTGCTCCAACTAAAGTGGATTATAAACCCTCCCCCCACATCCTCCTGCCCACAGCAGCTCAATTCAGTGGGAACAGGACCAATCCCATCATCCTCAGGAAAGGCAAAGTGCTATTTGACCAGGCCTGAGCTGGAGGAGTGAAAAACTGGATTCAGTGCCTGAAGATACATCCTTTAAATTGCATCAACTGAGAAGGTATTTTTCTTCTTGAAAGGAAATAGTTTCCACATGAGCAAGAAATGCCTCTGATTCTGCAGATTCTGAAGTGCTTTATTCTTTGTATGTTCGTAGTCTGACTTTCCACACAAAATAGCTGTATTCAAAATAAGCAAAACATAAATGAATATTTTCTTGCAAATTTCTTTCAAAAAACCTTAATGTACTCCTTAGGTGCTCCTCATATCTGCAGAGTAAATGTAATATCTTCTGACATAGATGCTAATGTCCCTTTTGAACACAGAAAATACATAATTTAAATCTTTTTCTATTAATACAAAGTTACGTTTGCCAAACAGGTAATTTCCAGTTCTCCCTCTTTCAAGAGTTTGCTCTTTCGTGAAATTGTTTCTTGTGTTCATTGTACGTACTCCTGAACTGCAAGTTCTTTCAGGGTCAAAACCCGTATGGGATCTTTCTTTGTCTTCCATTCTTCCAGTTTTTCTTGTAAAGACAGAAAATCCTTGCCAAGTTCATATGCCAGAGTGATCATTGTTTCTAGCAAGGGGATGTAATACCTGTGGCTGGTATGCACATGAAGGCGCAATAGAGCCTTTTCTCCATATTCAAAGGCACTTGCTGGGTTTTCCAGGTCCTTGTGGCACACGACGATAGCACAGAGAGTAGGGACAATGGAGACAGGGTTGCCCCTTGTCAGCCTTTCCTGCAGCCCGATGACTTCTAAGAGAATTTCCAGAGCTTTGGTGTACTGGCCACCCCGCAAGCAACCATATGCTTCCTGAAGCTCTGGCCTTGTTAAAAAGTCAATAAATTTTTTTGACCTTCGGATATATTTCATAGAATATAGAAGTCTCAGGTAGTCCTTGAAGGCTAATTTTCTCTCATTGATTATTTCTTCTGTGAAGTTCCCTGTTAGAGTTTTTTTGGGAAAGGGCACATCTTCCATTTCTTCACTAAATTCCTCCAGCAGATTCCTGTGCAGTTTCTCAAAATCTGAGTAACGTCGTTCAATTACAGACTTGTTGTTGTCAAAACTTCCTGTCTGCAAAATGATGATTTTATACATCTAAACACAATCGAACAGAAAAAGAAGCATGAGAAGGACCATTTTAGTCCCGGTGCAGTCAAATATTTTCTGTTACTGCTTTGAAATGACTTTGTGCTTGTATATTCCTCCAGCTGGAACATTCCTGCACCAGTTTTATGTGTGTAATCTTGTATACTCCTATGGGTTATGGCAGTGCTGCTAAATCAGTTGCTGTCTGGGATTATGGTGCCTAGGCCTGAACAATCTGCAGCCATCAAATTAATAATTCCCACCTCCTGCTGTTCTGCACTTTTGTCACCAGACTTGGCCTTAGCATGTAAATAACTGGGAGATAGACTGCACTAACAGATCCCATCCTGTAAGGTGCTGGGAAAGGTGAGCTAGCAGCACACTGAAGCACATAAAAACCCTTACAAAGCATTTCTGTGGCTGTGCTGTGTTTATAACAGCCATGGCTGCTGCAATCAATCATCTTCAGTGAACTGAATGGATTTCCCAGACTCAATATTCAAAGTAATCTATTTTACATTGGTTATAATATTCAGAAATGTTGTTTCTATGAGACATTACTAGGGATTTGGGGGTGTTATTAGTGCTGTGAAAGAAGAGGAAGTATTTGGCAATACATTTGGTGTGTGCAAAAATGAGATGGAGCAACTCCAAAGCCTTCTTCCCCCTCTAAATCATTCTTATATTCAAACTTACTTATACCAAAGATTTTTGACATGTCTACAACAATCTGTTTGCTGTCTAAATTCCTTCACTAACGGCTAACAGCAATGCTGCCCCACAGTGACTCAAGAGTATGTCTTCCTCTGCTCCTCACTAGCCTCAAAATGGTTATAACAAATGTGATATTAGGAAAACAGCTGCAAAACAAAATTGTGTGTTATGTGTTGTACAAATAGATTCTCTTCTGATTCTGACCCAAGCACAGTGATGTGGACCCTAATGTGTGTAAACGAGGGAAGCTCCACTGAGGCCAGCTTAACTGTGTCACCATACACCAGCTAAGGACACAGACAGTGGACCTTTTAGATCATGACCATGTTCACATTCAACTTCGCCCTGTTCCCACTGATTTTTATGGGAGCTGGACAGGTTTTACTCATGACAGTTGTTTGCTTTGCTGCTGTTGAAGGGTGCAAACCAGTACTCACTCTAGTGTCTGTCTGATTCCGTTCCTTGTTTTCCCTTAAAGAGAAGTTCTCTCTTTTAATCTTCATAAATGATCTTTACAGGCGTTGCTTGAAAGGTTTCTAAATTTGAGCTGACTTCTCTGATCTCTTTTCATTTGTAAGCACTGTGACATTTTCCTATAGTTTGTCCTGCTCCCTGCTGAAAAGAGCATATGTGCCTGATGCATTCTAAAACAATCATAAGGGCAATTTTTTTAAGTTATCATTTTATCAAGGGCAGCAAAGTGAATAATTTACATGTACTTGTTTTTTTTATTTGTGGAGTGTGCATGAAAAAGCTAAGAAATACCATTTAATTTGACTGTCATTCAAATTGGCTCAATTTTGCTGTAACGTAAATCTTTTTGCCTAGGCATGTAACTTACAACTAAGTTTAACTAATTGCACGTACTTTGAATGATACTCTTGTTCTCATACAGTTATACTACAATAATTTTCAACTATTCAGCAAGCAGAATATTACTGAGAGTATTCAATAACAGCAGCACCTTAGCAGGTGTGTATAGCATGAACTAAGTAGGTGTGTATAGAATGCAACAAGACCTTAGGACAGTCTCCAAAACATTTACCTGCTTGAAATTCTACCAAGCTGGATGACCCAGTATCAACAATGTATGACCCAGTATGATTCTTGGCATTTTTCATCTCAGAGGCTGTAGCAAACAAGGAAATCATCCCTATCTGAATTTCACGGGAGCAGTGAAAGAGACTCACTCTAGATCAGTCTTTCTGAAGGCCAGGAGCAGAACAAGAAATAAAAACCCAGTGTCAGTGTTGTGAGTGAAGATATAAAAATCCAACCTACTCTCTTGTTCCTACCCCTCATATTCATGTTTCATCTTAAAAATATGACAGAAATATGCCACCTAAGGGAGCTCTAGGTAAGGAAGGGGAATGATCCCAAGTGATCTAGCTGGAGGATGTCTTAGACTTTTTCAACATCAAAGAATTTTGCACTTGTGCTAACAGAAACCTCTGATGGGGAAGTTATACAAACGCACAGCAGCTGCTACAGCAGGCTAGCTCGGTGCAAGTGTAACTATATTGATATTTTTATACTTGTGTGAATTTCCTTAATGTTGACAAAACTCTGGATGTTAAGGACACTCAAGCTAGCAATTTACTTGGTATCATTTCTCCACTGATGCAGATTTTGTGAACTGACTGTCAGAGGGCTTTTTTTTAGAGGTAGATTCCACCAACTATGCCCATACAATCAGTGAGAACAACTTCTACACAGTATGATCATGGCTTGCAAAACTTGGCCCTCGGTAAGGCTTTCATGTAGTGAAGCATGCTGTGTGCTGTGCAGACCCCTGTAGAGAGAAGGAAAATTAATGATCCTCTTACATATTCATTTCTTAGCTTACCACATATTTAGATAAGTGGTGCTCTACAATTCTGGTTGATGGGATTTCAAAAAGGAGTTTGACTTGTCTGCACTGGCTTTTTTCATTCCTCCAATACTCCTGAAGCTCCTTAGTGGTCATCGAAGAGTTGGGACTTAGGGTTGCATTGGAATCTAAAACCAATATAGTTAGTGTTTCAGATTATATCCCGTGCAATTGGAAAGAAAACACTTATGTATTTATTGTGACAGGACAGCCTACATTTTCTGTTATTGTAACAGCAAGAGCTAAAGACTGATATAATAAGTGATTTCACTGCTAATAAAGACAGTTACAGATGCTTTGGGGAAAGTTACTGGGGTCTAAAATTTTGAAAGACACCAAATCATCTGCAGAATACAAAGTTGTAGTAAAAGTCGTGCCAAAAAGTATTGTATGTCAAGGTTGTAACCTTGGGCACTCTGAGCAGGAGGTTTTGTTCTCCATCCCAAAAGAAGCCTGAAGAACCATCAACCGAGTTTTCTCAGTCACATGTCTCTCCAGGCTTCTTTGCTGCTAAAAGGAGGAGTTAATACAATGCAGCTGCAAATTCAGACATATTTTCAAATACTGACCCTGTTCAAATATGGGATTTGTGCAGTAATGGCTGAAAGCTGAGAAAACATGAATATCCTACCCTCAAAGCTGGAAAACCAGCTCAACCGAAGGAGGAATTTTTGCATCCTTTTTCTTTTGTAGCTGAACTGATGACCCAGTTCAGCTGCCAATATTTCATATACCTCCCTCCTTTCTCCTCTCTCTCCTCCCACAGTCACATACACATGCACACACGTATATACATATGCATATATAAAAATGTAGGACAGCTGGTTGAAGAGTTTGCTTACAGGAGAATTTGATGTAGTGTTTCAAAAGGGTGATTTCTCTGTCTTTGAAATCTACTGATGACAGTTTTCATCAGGTGACATATAGGCTAGCAAAATGGATAAAAGAAATGGAATATTTGTATTTCAGTGGGCACACCAGTCCCGGGTTCTAATCAAGGGTGTCTCTGTCAAGGCAGTCAGCTGAAATCAGTCTGCAATGTGTCTAGCATTCTGACAACGGAGGTGAATGAGCACAAATTAAGGGTAAGAGATCAGCTTGATGCAGAAATAGACTTGTAAAGGCACCATAGTACTCATTCAGTGGCCCCATTTTTACATGTTCTTAATCAATTGGTCATGCAGTTTCAATTATCAAGGCTTTTGGGGTTTGGCTCAATCTCTACAAAGCATGTATTTCCTAAGAGAGGCGGTTTTTATGACATCCTTGCAGGCTGAAAATCTTGAAGAGATTATATATATTTTGGATTATACATAACATTCTATTTAATAACAGGTGACAGCAATCTTAGGCATAGTAAACGTTCAATGCTGCCTCTTTAAAGGCACGTGAGAGCCGCCTGCTTGAGATAAGCTTCAGTTTTGGTGTCTTTGCTGATACTGTCAAGAAGTTCAGATTCTGTGGTGCACAGAAGGTGCACTCCTGAGTCAGACCATCTGATGATCACTGGTTTCATCCCTGGTGTGTAAATTAAATCTGTAATACATTTTAGGTACAAGTGATTTAAAAGGAAAACTGTGTGTGTAAACACACACCTGCGTGTGTGTCTGTTTTGCTCTCGCTACATTATTACTACAAGTGTAATCAAGGCTTTTTTTCAGTGCAGTGTAGATATATAGCTTTGAACTACTGCTGCAATAAATAAGAATACATTTTTTATATATAAAAGATTAATGACATAAATAGCTAGATGAAAAATAAAATTAAAGGATAGCATCAACCTTGCGAGTCATCTTTTCCTGGGTCTTTTTTTCTCACTTGACATGAAATTTCAGCTTTGGGTTGATTTTCTTCTTCATCAGATGGACTTGTGGTAGAAAATGTAGTAATTCTGCTTACATCTTCCAACAGTTCCTTTTCTGCTGTGCAGTGTGAATCTTGATCCATTGCAAGCTATCACTGAAAGATTACAAAACCCACAGCATTTCTTAGTACCACACCTTCAGAGGATCCAGTTTGCTGATGTTTTTTATTACTTACTCTTTGTTCTCTGTGAACTTGCATGCGTGCAACTGTAGTTTCATAAAAACTAAAGTAATAAATAGAAATATTAGCTACCAGTTCAGAACCATTCTTATTACTGTTACCACTGAAAGTGTTTGGGTGTTTTTTCTGGCAGATTAAAATTAAACATGAAAACCATAAGAAGTTATTCTTATTAAGTAGGGAACTCAATTCTTAGCTAGGAGAATTTGGTCATGAACATCAGTGTGGGCAGATTTTTTCCTCCTTGTATTTTTCCCTCAAGCTTGCAAGTATGAGTTCAGACGAACTAAAATCTTGGAGATAATTAGTATAACTAGCAGCCCGACTCTATTACACTGCTAGAATTTACCGTTCTCAAGGCTCAAAAACTCACCATCTGTTCTTAATCACAACCTGTAGGGCAAAATAGGATGATATCTAAAATAGTATAATATTTTTATCATATTTCACAGTTTCAGGTTGCCTCCAGGGACTTGTCTCTGTGCTGTGAGAACAAAACAACTGAATTTGACCATAGTTCAGTGAAGGGATAACTGAATTTTCTAATTATTATACAGAAGCATTCTCCCTTTACTTGTCCTCTTACCCTCCACACTGTGCTGTAGTAGATCTGTATGCCTGTTCTGCTGGGACCACTATTTTACCATGTACTGATAAAATGCCTAACACGATATACTCCTACTCCACTGACCAGACTGGCCTTTCTGCTGCATAAATGTCTTCCCAGGATGCTGTTTAAAAAAAAAAAAAAAAAAGGNAAAAAAAAAAAAGTAAAACAAAACAACAAACCGTACCTGTTCCACCATTGTGTTATACAAGCAGTAGAAAAAGTTCTAAGAACGTGGCAACAGCTTTGCCAGGGTGCTGTGTTCAGTGAGTTATCATGAGCAAAGTGTTGCTCACAATTCAGCCAACCGGTGAAAATCAAATAACAGAACAATATACTTTAAAAAAAAAACCCTGTTAAAGTAACGTCCAAGCAGTGGTTATTAAGTAATGGGAGGGTTTAGGACAGAGATGTTACTACATATAATTTTGCCTCCACTTGCCTACCACACAGTTATGCAATGCTGTGCTGTGCACAGAGGTGAGGAAATTCCTTCAGCAGACCTATTGATTTCTGGCAAGCTGCAAGCCTATAAAAGGAAAAGAAATTACTTTCCCCACTAGAAATAATGAAAGTGCAAACCACTTTCCTCTAATAGAAACCTTTTCTTTGCCTGGCTTGGATAAGCAAGTACATAAATGTGGTCATCCTCCTTATTGAAAGCATCATGCAGCTTTTATTTTTGGACTTCAGGCTTGGAATGAAAGTTCTCACCCTTCGTCGAGTCCTCCTTAAGATCTGCTTTTTGAACATGAATAGTACCCACTTACCTATTGTCTAACTGCTGAGTCTTTTGAAAATCACAACAATTTATCCCCAAAGCATTTATAGTAGATTAAATGAGGAATCTGAAAATGGCTGAATAAATTTAAACTGCAGCTTTTCTCTTGGTTGCAGGTTGGGACAACTTTATAAGCAAAATTGTATTTACATTAAAAAAACCCAAACCTTTGTATATGTATAGCTTTATATACATAACATATGCATACATATGTGAGTGTACATATATACATGAAAATAAATACTACTTTAAAACATGATCCACCAGAGAAATGCAACATATTTGTGAACAGAAACATGCAGAACTGGAGATTATGATATACAAGCCTTCTGCCTTGAAAACTAACTGCATTTCACATAAACAGTTTCATTTTCACAGCTAAAAGTCATTGCTACTATTTATTTTTACACATTAAAAAAATCCAAAACAATACAAAACTCCTGCAACAAATTACACAATTTTATCTCACACAGACACTCATCCTGTTCCGTTTCAGGGGAAATGCTGCTCCGGCTACTTCACCGAATTTTAAGTAACTACAAACCGGAGTGCACAGAACACTCACCTGGGAACTGCTGAATTGCTTCTACTTGGGGCACATGGATGGTCTGTAGGAAGCCACGCAGAGCCTGTTTCGCCTTTCCAGGGTGCCGAGAAATATGTCTGTGCTTTCTTCTTGCAGGCACATTCTGTGTCTCACAAAAAGGAAGGAAGAAGCCTCGATTAAATCAGACTTCCTCGTCCCATTGGCTCACTGGTTCAGTGCTGGCTGATTACGCACGAAGTTTCCTCTCTGCCTCTCTGCCTTGTGCTGCCCGTGGCAGGCAGGGCCCCCACGCTGGGCACCTCTGGGAACCCCAGGGTCAGCATGGCACGAGCAGACACAGTGCCTGCCATGGCAAAGGGTTCAACATTACTGTTCAATTAACTAAATCAATGAAAACATCTCTGGGTGGAATCCTGAAGCCAAAAAAACCCCCACACTTAGCAAAAGGGAGATTAGGAAAAAAAAAAAAAAGCCAAATATGTAAAAGTACTTACATGGAAAAATAATGCCCCTTGGGATGTCTTTAAAGTATGGACTCAACATCCCGTTCAGGAAAGAAAATGCAGGGAGTACCACAACAAATAACCTCGCTCTGCGTAAACTTGCACTTCTGACAGAAATCCCAGTTCCACACAGTGCTTAAACATAAGATTAATTTCAAATATCTGCTTAATTAAAGTTCAAATAGGAGCATTATCATATCTTACATGTCTACTAAACTTGAAATGGGCTTACGAGTGGGCCTTAAATTAATCCTAAGCTTAATATATACTTAAATTTGTTGTTGAACTGAGGACAAAGCGAAATAGAATGATATATTAATCCACATGCCTTTGGCCCAGATGCTTTCTTTTGCAGTTCACTTCACTTTGGAAATTTGCTTTAAACCCTCAGGATAGCTATTTCTGGAGTAAATAATATGGACATTATCTTTTTTTAGTAATGTAAGTTTTCCCCTTGCCAAAGCTCAGTCACTGAAAAACCAAGCAATTTTAATGCAGCACAAATGTAGGAGGCAAACATCCAAAAGACCACATGGATCCTGCCCCACGCATTCCTTTAGAGCAAACAATTTACAATAATGTAAAACCAGGGCCATAAACTGGTAATGCTTCTCTTCAGCTTTATCTGCCATATAAAATAATGCCAACTCCAACTTGGACTTGGTCTAAATGTAGAAATTCTGCCAAAATAGCTGTCAGAATGATGAAAAATCACTCCCATGCAGCTACAGCCACACTGGCAAAAGCCCTAGTGTAGATGGCATTATATTGGCAGAGTCCTTCATCCACTTTAGCGTGTTCCATGCAGAAAGCGGTTTAAGTTACACCAGAAAACTCTGCTTGCCAATTCAGCTCTAAGGTGTAGCTATACCAGCCAACCCTTTTAAGTGTAGACAAGGCATGTGTTTCTGGCTCTACTTTCATTCCTTTAAAGTTAGACTTATGGGTTTGGTTACAATTGTGAGCAAAAACCAAGAGGGGTTTATGTGTATTTCACCCATGCCAACAGTTCACAGATGTATCTAAACTTTGAATTCTGGATCTGTTAATTTATATGTTGCCAAAAAGCAACGCATTATTTTGTGATGCTTAGTGCTATTGTCCTGCTCTTGATAAAGCTAAAAGAAAAGAGTACATTTTTCAGTATATTAAGTATGACCCTTACTTTCAGTTATTTCAGAATAATTAAGTCCTAGTCCAATTAACCTGGATGATTTTTTTAAAAAGTGAAATCTGTTAGTTATTATGAGTGTGGCTGACAGATACGAAATAATATACAACTCAAGGGTGTTCTGTAAGAATTCTGCCTTCCCTGGTAGATCCAGCTGTCATGGTCACAGCTGGTTCCTGAGTGTGTTCCCCATGCCCTGGAGCCATGAGACCCACAGCAGGTTTTAGCAGTCTGCTACTCCTAATCCTGCTCCCAGGAGCTTGGGTTTGGTCCAAACAGCACCTCGCCCTTCACTGGGACCCAGTGCCCTTAGTCTGGCAGCATTTTACTTGCCTAAATGTCTACTTGATTAGCACATGCAAAATCCACTACCTAATACAGTGGTGTTTGTTAGCGGCAGGCATAACTAGTATCTTTCTTTTTATATTCTCAGTTTCACTTCCAACAATGAAATTCTCTGTAAAGGCTTAAGCAGTAGAAAAGAAAATTTCCACAGCCGCAGCATATAATTCTGAGAGATGGGCAAGTGCTCCTGCACCATCCATTTACCTGACTAATCAGTGATAAATCTTGATGGAAAAGTATGTTCTGTCATAGGGATGGAAAAGGAATCCTCATGCTCAGTTTGTATTCTGTGAAAGCACGGACATAAAGTACCGCGTTAAAATGGAAAAAGAGCACTCTGCAGTGATGTAGGAGTGAGGCAAGGTTAAAATCATAACACTGCGGGGCATAAAATGTGGTTGTCACAGGAGTTAGGTCCTCCATACCAATTTAAGATTAAATTACTCATTTTAGGAAGAATAACCTGACAGTTTATGTCCAAAACTTGGTAACAAGCCACCAGATGAGCTAGTATTGTGATGCCACATTAAGGATGCCTAGCATCGTTGAAAGACTGTGTTTGTGCTTTTGACAGCTAAAGAATCAGAAGAAACTGCTGCAAGAGTGTCAAACATTGTGCTTTGATTTATACCCCATTTTGGGCAGTTTCTATTTTCCCAATCACATAGATTACAAAAACCCAGACAGACACAATATTTAACCATAGACTACAAAGCTGGAATCAGCTTGAAAATTTGGGACATAAACCAATGTCATCTATGAACTGCAGTTTTCTGGCAGATTTTATTGGCATTTTATTACAGGCACAGCAAGGTCTTATTCTTGCTCAAGAATGTGGCTGTAATAGCCCTATTACAAAATACTCTTCAGCTTCTGTCTTAAGAAGTACAGCTTCAGGCAACTTCATAGTCTGTGCTGCTTTTCCATCTCATGCCCCAAACTATGTAACTAAACCTTATTTATTTTACTAAATCATCCACTAGAACTGTAGATAGTGAGAGAAACAAACAAAACAAAAAAACACCAAAAAACAAAGGGAGGCAAAAATACCAAACATATTTATCCGAGTCCCTTTTTATCACGTAAATAATATATAGAAAGTGTAGGAATATTGTCTTTGATGCTTCTACAAGAACCTTTCCTCTCTCTTTTTTAAATGCAGCTGGATAAATACCAACCATTTCAATGTTCGAATTAGCAGAAAAAACTCAGCTGTCTTGCATGAATATTCTGCACTTTTGGGGCGATGCTGTGATAAATGAATACCAGACTCCTATCCTGGCACAGCACAAAATTTTGTTCCATGCTATGCTATAATGTTTAATTGCATAGTGTCATGTCATTTGAAAGTGGAATTTGTTTACCATACTTCATTATTACAAAACATGTCTCTCTTAACAAGAGTGTGGTTTAAAGAAAACATTCACTGTTTAATGAAAAATATCTCATGCTGGTGCTACTGACAGGGTTTTCAACATGAAAGAGACGTACCAGGCCCGTTTTACACTGCCAAAGTCCTGTTATCACTTTACAACTCCTTTATACTTCTAAAGGAGAACGAAGGAGCTTTAGAGTAAACACTAGGCTTGGCCTGACTTTCATCTGTGGTCTGTCACTGACACTGAACCGTGTACAAGCCAATGGGTCAATAGGATATTAACTTGGGTTAAATGTCACAAGCACTATTCTGTCTGGAGAATGACAGGCTTTCTAAATGGGCTATGTAGGTCATTTTTCCTGATGAATTTAGAGAGGGTTAAGTACATAATTACATGGAATACAGAATATTTTTAAATATTTGGTTGTGAGTTAGTAGGAACACTACATGTAGTCATTCCTATAAAGTATTTTGTTATTTTATGCCTGTGATGTGTCTGTCCCCTTTTCTTCTCACATGGTGTACTTTGGCTAATGCTTATAGTCATGTCCCCCGTGTGATTTATTTATACTCAAAATGTAAACATAATAAAATTTGGGATAACAGGATTTACAGCAGACATGCTAATGCATTTTGTAGTAGCATAAGAGGCAGCTCTAAAAAGGGAGGGCTGCAGCAGCTGTGCAGAGATAGCCACCTTGAGGATCAGCAGAGCATGACTTGGGGTTACGGTGTGCTCTCCTGCAAAATGAAGAATGTAAGGCATAAATCTTAGCATATTTTCAATAATATTTATTGAATTAAGGGAAACTTTGAGATGCAATTTTTCTTGTAAGTGTCTAGATGGAATGATTAGTGTGAGCATTCATTCCATAGTTCCATAGTTTCCTCAGGAGTTTCCAATAAACTCCTGCTGGTGCGTGTGTCCTTTCCCCCAGCACATACCCACACCAATAAAACCCCTTGTCTTGCCTTCCCACCTTCCCAGCAAAAGCCTTGGCAGTGACACAAAGAGCTTCAGAACTTAGAAATGGGCACTGCAGTCTGATTTTGGGCTGCACTGGATCTGCCTACTGACTTTAGATTCTGGAGAGCTATAGGGAACGTGATTGACGGGAACAGCCTTTGCTTTAGCTAATGTTGAACTGCACATGATACTAAATTACATAAAAACACATATTGAAGGAATGGTACACACGCTAAGAAACCAGGAAAATGTTTATTTTTATGTCAATGTTACCGTAACCACTTTAGGTACAGGATTATATACTGCATTTTTCAAAGACAGTTCTTTGTAGTAGGTCCAACACTGGAAAGTGCAAAACTTCATAAATACTTTTCTTAAATGAGATTTAGACCACCAGTTTAAAATACAACATGATTTTAAAATAAATAACAATAAAAAACCAACCAAACAAAAAACTTCTCTAAAAAAATGTTTTCTAGAAATGCTGAATATGTGAATAGTCTGTAAACATAACTGTCTGGTTGAGCAACTCCCTTCTAGTCCAGAGTTCATTCTCTCATTCATTATTTAAGGAGAGCTCAATACATATAAACACCAGCGGTGCTAAGTGGATAAAATAGCGCTGCATTCAGATGACAGTCACAATCAAAAGCAGGTCGGTAAAAGAGGAGCTTCATTCCGCTTTCATTAAATCAAATATTCCGCAGCATTACCTGCATTTCTTGAAAGCAAAAATACTTCAAAGCGTGGCATCCACGAACAGGCCCCGGGGGCTCCAGGGGCGCTGGAAAGGCGGGGAAACCGCACCCTGTGCAGAGGCACGGCTGGAACCACCTCTGCCCTCTTCTCCAGGGCATGCGGAAGGCCAGACAATTAATTCACCAATTTCGTCAGTAGTTCCGCGCCTTGCAAGGTCTGTGACCGCACTGCGCCACGGGAAGGTCCCGAGGAGCCCCTGCCTCCCGTCCGGGGACAGCGACTGCCGCTCAGGACACGGAGCTGGGCGCGGGTCCGTCCCAGGGAGGGGCGATGGGGCCGCTGTGCCGGTGCGGCGTGAGGGCCGGTGCGGTGCTGAGGGCCAGTGCGGTGTGAAGGCCGGTGCAGTGCTGAGGGCCGGTGCGGTGTGAAGGCCGGTACTCTGCGAGGGCCGGTGCGGTGCTGAGGGCCAGTACTCTGCGAGGGCCGGCGCGGCGCTCAGGGCCCGCGCGCTGTGAGGGCCGGGCGGGACACGCACGGGGCGGAACACGCACCGACCAGCCGCGCCCCGCCCGAGGGG
>VWZG01005870.1:1530778-1557775 GCA_013396735.1 Grallaria varia | reverse complement strand
CCGGCGGTGAGGCCGGGCCGGGGGCGGCGCTGAGGGCGCTCCGGGCCGGGCCGTGCGGGGCCGCCGTGCCGGGGCCCGTCCGGGCCTTTCCCACCGCCCGGCGTTATTCCCCGGGCAGCGCAAGAAGTGTCTTGGGACTTTCCTGCCCTGCCCTGCGCGGAGCCGCCCGGAGAGCAGAGACAATGCTCGGGAATTGGGGGGGATCATCACCCTCCGGAGCTCAGCCGTGGCTGGCACGGACGTGTCTTGCCGTGGAACCCTCCGTGGGGGAACCAAGCGAAGCGCGGGCGGGTTCGCTTTGATCCTGCGGGGACAGCCCCGGCAAACCCGCGTTCTGTTTGCCCCACCTAATTCTGAGTGCGTTCAGCTGCGACTGAATTTCCTTGCTCCTGCTTTTAGCCTTCACCTCCTGCGTTATTTTGGGACTGCTGGAAAACGTAACTTTGCACCTCGGCTGTTTAAATTATTTTTAGTATTAAAGCAAAAGTTCTCTTGGAAACTGTACAATTTATTTTAGCCTCTTCATTTTGTGCCCTGGAACAGTGCTACAGGCGTGTGTTCATGCTGAAACCTGATAGCTGGTTCAGACATCTCTATATAGTTCATCTAAGGCTCCTGCAGCGTAGAAACAGTTCTTGTATTTCAGAGCAAACTGTTTTTATGCTGAGATGTCTCTGTAGTGGCAACAGTGACTCATGACAGAAGAATAAAAAACGGAGTTAGGGAAGCTTTGAAGTTAGGTAGTTTGTAATGGCCTACCTCTGACAGTTTTTGAAATGGTTTTTTCTTCCAAAGTGTGTAGTGTTGCAGTCATGACTGTGTTTTGCCTGTTCCTCTGCGAAAGCCTTTGAGCCTGAAGACAGTTCAGAGAATAGGTGGAGTAAAAGGATGCAGCTGAACAGGCTCTGACACTTTAAAGGTCCTCGGTGGTGGGCAAGTACTCTTTGGATTGCACAAAGTTTTGTAGTTGCTGGGATGTTGTGCAGTGTAATGGTGACTTACTGGTATATGTGATATGTTTGGTTCCCAAATCAATTAATACTGAGGTCTCATAGTTTATTTTGGCCGTAGTCTGGTAGACGTGGGCTGTTTGCTTAGCAAGGGGTTTACTTTTTACTGGCAGAATAATCAACTCCGTGGAAAATGGCGGTAAAAAAGAATCTTAGAGTCAGTGGTTTATGTAAACAAGTTTTTGATATGTTGCCAAAGCTTAACATCCTTTTAACAAGCTTTTCCGTGCTGCTAAAATACTAATTTATCACTTTTATTATTCTAAAGGAAGGGGATTTGGTTTTTAGAGCTATACATTTCCTTTGGCAGGCAACAGTGGTGGTAGATAAGTTTTTTAAGAAGTCATTATTATATAGTGATAATGAACTTTTTAATAAAGGAAGGCCTTTTGGTACTGTATCCGGTGGGCTTCATAACATCTCTGTGAATGGCTAGGACTTTGAAAGATTGACCACAGACCATATAAAGTTCTTGTTAGATAATCTAAATGCAGCTGTTAACGTGTTTTCACACTGAATTCTTTACTACTAAACATGTGAAGGTTGTATGATGTTGCAGCAATGGACCTGCAAGCAGGGTATGCTTATTAAAATAGATATAATAAATGACATTTTAAATAAACTTTTTAAAATAATATTTTAAGCTCTTGAATATACTTCTCTTTTAATGTATTATTTCCATGCATACTTACTAAAATTAAAATTAATTATTTCTATAAGTGAAATAGGAAAGCTCGTGTTCCGTGTAATGTCAGAAATATTTTTGCACCATATTGGGAGTTGAGTAAGTTTGTGGAATGGCTCACAAAAAAGAAAGTGAAGTGCATCATCTCTTGAAAGCTGAGAACATAAAATGGAGTTATGAAGAACAAAACAGGATCTATTTTTTTCCCACTGTCTGGAAAAAGTAAGATGAGAGAACTAGACAGAACTTGGCTGAAACTATTTTAACATCTGAGGAGATTTATAAAACCTAGCAGTCATTTTAACCATGTTTCCAAGGGGAAGGGGAGAGTAATCCTGTTGTGTTCTTCATCAGTTTCCACATAAAGCATTGCTATTTCAAGCCAATACTGACATCACTTCTTTGTTAACCATCAACAAACATAAAGCCCATTTATGTGTACCAAATGGAAATGAAGAAAAATATTTTTTAACTTGAAAATACATCGACTGTCTACCAGAGTTTCCCTCAGTAAAGTCTGAAATGCTCTAGATTCTGTCCCTCAGATGTGAATCACTTTGCAGATGGAAACACATTAAACCCTGTAATTCCTGTGAGCTGCTGCAGCAGCAGTGCCACAGCGTGAGGATGACACTGACACCCACATGTCACATCTGTGCAGAGCAGAAGCACGTTGGAGTGGCTGGATGGCACAAGAGCCTCACCAAGACAGCACACAAATGTGTGAATTCCTAGGGACTGAAAGATGAGACTTTGAATAAATTTCAGTTTGTCTGTGGTTATTGCTACTTTTCTTTAGGGGAAAGAATTTTGTTAAAAAAAAATAAAATAAAAGCAATGATGGAAATAATTGCAGTACTACTGGATTCCATTGCTTCCCAATAGCTTCTGAGACTGGGATCAAACTGAGTAGGAGAGGTAGCAATAGGTTTTGTGGTGTTTGAATGCCATCAGAGAAAAGTTGTGGAGGGATAGGGTACTGAGGCACAAGGACAAAGATTATTTGTTTTTAATTTATTGAGGTTAAGTCTGTAAAGACTCATTGAGATTCTCCTTTAACTGAATGCAAACTGGCATCACAGATTACAAACAGGAACATTTATGTGATAATATATTTTTAACTTGTATGCTGCCCTTTGCTGCCATCTTTGAAGAACAGATCCTGCTAAGGTACTATGGATCTTTCTTCATGTATCCAGTATGATCAAAACTGTAGACGTGTGTATTTTACTTTTGTATTTGCTACCATTCTCAGTGAAATATTTTCAGACTGTCCTTTTTTAGTTTTTTGGTTGTGAACTGTAATTCCTAGGACATTTAACTAGGGCGTTTTCTTCTAGGGTATTTTACTAACGGAAAGTGATATATTTCTGAATTTTTTCTCAGGATTGCATGTTGCAACCTAGTTGCAGTTTGGTTTTCATACATTGTATATTACTTACTGAAACTGTCCATTTCTTTATTTAAAGAAATGGCTGTTACAAGTTACTAAAGTTTCCATTTTTTGCTGCTCTATTTTGTCAACCCGATTTTCTGCTTCACTAAATCAAACTGTTATCCGGGATGACAGATGCAGTGCGCTTTGTCAGAAATAAGTAGTCACTAAGCACAGGAAAAGGTCTTTGTAATGGAAAGTTTCCATAAAATATTGTTTGTAAATTTGAGAAGGATGTTTATTCCTGTTCATCTGAACTTAAGTTTTCTTTTTCCTTTCACTTATGTATGTTTTCAATGGTTTCTGCATTTCATTGCACTTTGTCCACAGCTCCTTTGTTCAAGGAACTAGAGAAGGAAAGCAAATAGGCAGTAAGTAGTAGACATTAATAAATGGGTCTTTCCATGATCAGCAATACTATGGCTGTTCTGAGACTGTGGTCACTGTCTTGGATTTTGCTGAACTGTTACTATGTAGGGGGAGTGAGTCTGTCACAAATTTAAATTATTTTATGTTTTACTTAAGACTTGCTATACTTCCCCAATTTAATTTTGTCTTTTTTTCCTTTCAATTTTTTTTTTCTAGACTTCTGCTCTGCACTTGGTTCTTTGCAAAATGCATATTGTGTTGACAACAATTGGACCTTCCAGTAGAATTTGGAAAGATCACTGCGTGTAAATCAAGAGCTTATTTTTCTTGAAGGCTTCTGTGCAGCTTTTAAAGTTTTAATCACAATGAATTCAGGCTTATGGAGTCAAGAAAAAGCAAGTTCATCCTATTGGGAAGAGCGGATCTTTTACTTGCTTCTGCAGGAATGCGGTGTCGTAGACAAGCAGACCCAAAAGCTCCTGAAGGTGCCCAAAGGTAGCATTGGGCAGTTTTTTCAAGACCGTTCTTCTGTGGGACACTCCAGAAATATTCCTTGTAAAGGCAAGAAACTGCAGATTGGATTAAAGATTCTGGAACAACCTCATGCAATCCTGTTTGTGGATGAGAAGGATGTTATAGAAATAAATGAAAAACTAGCTGAGTTGCTTTTGGCTATTACTAACTGTGAGGAAAGATACAGTCTGTTTAAAAGCAAGAGCAGGTTAGCTAAAGGCATACAAATAGATATTGGCTCACCTGTTAGAGTACAGCTGAGATCAGGAGATGACAAGTTTCCTGGAGTTGTTCGCTTCAGAGGTCCCTTAATGCAGGAAAGGTCCCTCACAGGGATATACTTCGGAGTAGAGTTGCTGGTAAGTTTCTTGCTAAGGGGTGGTATATGAGCTAAAAATCTTCTACATGAAGAGAAAGTCATAATAATTTCTTTTCTAGAAGCATAGTAAACCCTAAAAATTGTTACCGTCAGTCTTTTCACAAATGTTGTTTATTAAATATCCACGAACACACATCAGCCTTGTATTCTACATGTTAAGTGAAGCTTGACGAGGTGTCTGGGCTGGCAGAATATGTTTTTCAAATTACTCTTTAAACTTTATCTAAATTTTGCAATTCCCACTGAGAATCTCAAGGACTATCAGGACCAAGTGCTTCTGAAAATCATCTCTCCTTATCTGGCATATAAGTGAAATTTTTGAATGTGTAGCATTATGTCTAGTGAGAAGCAGTCTTGTCTTGATGTGGCAAAAATTCAATGAAGGAAGCAAGATTTGCACCTGAAGAAAACATGCTTCCCTGAGTAAAAACTGCTGCCTGCAGCTACTCTCTAATCTAATGACATCTTTATTCCCCTAAGACAGACAGTGTGTATATTTGCCACAAATTCTGACAGTATAATTCTCTCGATGTAAAGATAGTTCATCAGGCAAATTCTTAGTGTGATTTGTCCAAAATACTGGATTATGTTACTGCTTTTTTAGTAATCTGCTTTTGCACAAAATTCGTGTGTGTTTTTTTCCCTTTTTTTTTCCCTTCTTTTTCCTCCTCTGACATTTAGGAAGAAGGTCGTGGTCAGGGCTTTACTGATGGGCAGTACCAAGGCAAGCAGCTTTTCAGATGTGATGAGGATTGTGGGGTTTTTGTTGCTTTGGACAAACTGGAGCTGGTGGAAGATGATGACAATGAACTGGAAAGTGACTATGCAGCTCCAATTGACGCAATGCAGGTAGAACTTCCTCCTCTGGAGATCAACTCCAGGGTTTCTCTGAAGATAGGAGAGAGTATAGAGTATGGGACAGTTATATTCTGTGATGTCTTACCAGGAAACGAAAGTTTAGGATACGTTGTTGGAGTGGACATGGTAAGAAAATAATCTGACTTTAATAACTTCTGCATGTGTGTTAGCTAGTAAATGACATGCAATTAGAAGAAGAAACATTATCCACAAGCTACTTCAGTGGAGGCTGACCTAAAATGGGAAATAAGCACTTGTGTTCAAAGATGCCCCTTGGTGGTAATTATTTCTTGGCATCAGGTAAATGATATCCTATTTGATGCTAAACAGTTCAGGAGAAATACTCTGGTTATTCTGAGGAGCCTCCACTGAGCTACTTGCCATGTCAGGTGTCACAGTCTTGAAGTCATAGAGTTGAGTGTTTGTCTTGTGAGACTGGCTTTGTTCTGCCTGTTAAAAAAGTAGGCTGGATGTCTTTTTCTTTTGTTACATGTTTTTGAAAGCATTTTTTCATGTTACTGGTTTTGTTTGACTTTGTTTTACCTTAAAAGTACTGAATTTCAAGTACAAAAGTTGATCTTTCAAGAAAATGTGAAGCTTGTAATTAAAAATTATTACTAGCAAGTTGAATTTTTTAAGATGAACAGCTTTCAAATTTTTGCTTGTTCAAGATGATGTTTTGGTTTTGTAGATCAGATGCTTCCATTTTCTTGGTTGCAGTAGCTGTTTCCTAACAATGCACAGGAGTTGTTCTAACTTGTTTCTCCATAAATAATGCTTGTTAAAACCTGCTTTTTTTGAGAAATATTTCCTACTTTAAGTTTGCTTTTGTCTTTAAAGACTGTAATGTTCGACTGTTTTAAATACAAAATTTGTTACAGGAAAAAGTAGATGTTAAACCTTTCATTTTTTTGCTTTTTATGTTTCTAAAGACGTGTGTATTCTGCATGATATAAACCTTCTCTTAGACCATATGTAACAGGTTTTTCTATTTTTAGGATAATCCGATTGGAAACTGGGATGGAAGATATAATGGAATACAGCTGTGCAGTTTTGCAAGTGTTGAAAGTACACTTCTTTTGCATATCAATGATGTTATTCCAGGTATGCCTGGCTTTCTTAACCAGAAGGCAGACTTTGATAAAATCTCCACCAAGGCACAGTTTTTGCATTAAAACAATACTGTGGAATTAATATCCTAAATTCACTTGAATTAGTTTAACTTCTGTGTTACAATTCTCTTCAGTTTTCCCCTCCTTCTTGTTATAGTCTCATTAGCAGGAAAGCTTGAATATGGAAATATGCACATATGTTGAAAGATGTGTTCAAGAAGTAATGCTAGACTTCAGTGCAAAGTACTTGCTGATGTGATAGAACCAAATCCTGTACACACAAAATGTTGGTTATGTGCTGGACAAGGTCTTGCTCCACTCAGTTTTCAAGTTTACAATGTTACCTTTGAAGTTCTCTGTAACACAGTAAAAGTATAGAAAAGGGAAGCTAATACTCTCTTCATCTGCCATGTCTTAGAGACTGTGTCACAGGACAGGAGACCTCCCAAGCTTGCCTATACATCAAGAGGTGGTGACAAAAGCTTGTTCAATCATAGTAAGCCAAAGGCTACAGGTATGTATGGGAAGTGATTTCCTTTACTTATGTAATAATTATAAATTTTTATTGCCTGGGAAAAAGTACTGTCTTTTCTATTCATTTATTACTAATTTATTATTTCAGTTACATATCAAGTTAAATTTCTGTGGAGTATTAGTATGAATTAATTTAATCATAATGAAGATGGTAGACATTTTAAGTTAAGATTGCTCCAAATACCTTCACTCTCATGATAAACAGTTTGAGGTTTAGCAAAATTCAAGACCATATTACCTAGTTGTCTAGTATCACCACTTCAGGGCTGCATTCTGTTTTTCTGAAAGTGTGGTGTGTGTTTATTGCTTTGGGTTTTTTTAATATAGTTTGCTGTTTTGTTTTTTTTTTCAGAAGTAGAAACTTCAAAATTTTTAGGCCAGAAGCAGATCTACTTACTACTGAATATGTTAATTTTGCTGTGATTCAAAACCAAAATCGAATTCCCAAAGCATAATTTTTTTTTTGTTTTGGGCAGCTCTGAAAATTCTCCCAGGGATAAGAAAAGCCTGGAGGAGAAACAAATTTATTTTTTTTTTAGAGGCAGAAATCAAAATTCAGTGTCTTTTGAGTTTACTAGTGGCTACTTTGGGTAGAAGAATACTAATGACAGCATATTCTGCAAGCTTTCATTCTGCCCAGCATTGGTTGCTGGCAGAGATGATCTTCATTAAGGTAACTGTGGTTATATGTTGGCACAAGCTATAGCTGTGTGGAATTGGATCAGTAGTCTATTTGCCAACTGTGAAATTTTAGTGCTTTAAAAACAAAAGAACCTGCTATGCACAGTATCATAAATATTTTCTTATATCTGTAATTATAATCATGAAAAATTTACACTTGAGAGGTGTTTTCTGCCTTCTTTTCAGGTTGGTGACTGGAAATTTCAGCTTGGAGGATTATGTTGGTTTCGTGTAGACTTCTACCTTGTTGTAAGCTTAGAACAAGGCTAAATGTTAGCCTTGATGGGAGAGTTTGCTGCTTTGTGGAAAGTCAATTGGGTCTTTTTGGGAGTATAATAACAAATTCATGCTATGAAATAAAAGCATAGGTAACCTTTTCTAAATAGAGATTAGTCTCTTCATTGAAATATGTTGTTTTCCAGGATCTACCTCTGAACCTGGAAACAGAAGCAGATCTGAAGTCTTTTACACATTAAACGGCTCATCAATTGACTCTCAGCCTCAAACAAAAACAAAAACCCCATGGTATATTGATGAAGGTAAAGAGAGATGATAGCTTTTGATGTAGACATATACTTTATGTAAAAAAAACCCACACAAAACAAAACTACAGTGTATTATGTTCTTCAAAGAAATACAAGATTAAATGTAAAACAGTTGGAGTATGTTGTTTTAGTGGAAGACTTTCTATACCATAAAAAGCATCTTGAAACCCCTATGAAAGTGTACTCCGTCTTAATGCGACCTGTGGTTTTATTCTGCATGTAAGAGATTACATTCTTGGCAATGCATGTGCAGCTCTATGGGAATGCATGTGTCTTGCAGGCAAAATAAAAGCTGAGGCTTGGATGGAAGACATAGAGATATTCCTTGTAGCCAAGTATACAGAGTAATTGTATTTTGGCTGTCTTTGTAGCTCATGTTACAGGGAACTGTTCTGCCATGCCAGCTAATCAGTCTGGAAGTGAGGAGGGGGAAATAATATAAGTATACATGTTTTTTTAGTATTTTTTAAAAGTTATTTTTGTAAAATGTCTCTGAGTTTTTAGAAATATGAGTGCACATACCCAAAGGATCAGTGTATCTTTATTTGCTTCCAGATTTTTTTTTTTTTTCTCGTGAACTTTAGAAAAGTGTAGCTGGCTGGCATAGTTACTGAAAGGGTAGAGACTAAACTAATAATGTTAATTTACAATGGAAACCTATAGCGGCAGTAGCCCCTGAATTCCTTTAATTGTAAAAGAAAATGGTTTAAAATTGTTCTTGGTTGTCTAATAGATGTCATGGGGTTTTTTTAACATCTTTTTAGACATTAACTTCAGTTAATAAAACAGTGCGGGGAGAATAGTTGGTGAAGAAGAGGCTTTTGTTCTGTGAATACCAATTGTGTATTATAGATCTTTCCACATCAGGGTATTCTATGATTCTGTGTAGAAAGATAAGAGAAGATACAAAACACTTTTGCTATTACATCTAGTTGTGATCTCTTTTTATCTGGCACTGCATTAGTTGTGACGTGTTTAAGTCCTTTATAGATACTGATAGATTCCTTGTCTTAGAGCCAAAGTATATTGTGATAGAGTCAAGGAAATAAACACTTTTTCATTTGCAAATCATGTCTGCAAGCAATTACTCATGTCTCTGTAAGCTGTGAACTAAGTCCTTTGCTCAGTCTCAATGACCAATGAGTTCTTCCTAGTTTTGCCATTACAGTCCTTGTGCCTGTTAACTCATCTGCAAAGAAAAAGTCTCATGTGAGGATAAAAAATGTTTTCAGTCTAAACCTTCCTGTAGTTTCTGTCTAACATCTTCTTTTTCTGTACTCTTTGTTTCTGTTGGTTGTGGTAAAACTGGTAGGGCTGCAGCAGTGTCTCCTCAGTTAATTCTGTCTCTCCAGTGCTGCCAAGTGACAAATGTCTTCCTAAATGTCCCTCTCCAGCTGTTAGTGCATCCCATACAGTCACCTGTTAAATCAAACCTGATTGCAGATTCACTTAATTGGTTTGATAGCCAAGTCTTTTCTTTTTAAAGATGGAGGACAACTCTTACTAACATCTTGGTTTTGATTTTGACAGCTACTGAAGACCCTACAAAATCACTTACTGATTCATCTCCTGGATTTGGGCATTCTTCACCACCACTGCAGCCACCTTTAACAAACTCTGTGTCTACAGAAAACAGATTTCACTCCCTCCCTTTTAGCTTGACTAAAGCAACAAGTACGAATGGTACTATTGGACATAGTCCTCTCTCTTTATCTGTTCAGTCAGTCATGGGTGATGTGAATACTGCAGCTAACCAGGACAGTCCATCAGCAGCAAGCCCAATTGGGAACTCCCATGGTCTTGAAGCAGGATCCTTGGCTGAAGTTAAAGAAAATCCTCCTTTCTATGGAGTAATCCGCTGGATTGGCCAGCACCCTGGCGTAAATGAAGTACTGGCAGGACTGGAACTGGTAAATATGAATTGTAGTTCATATTAATGTTAATTACTAGTTTTGTTTCTCAGAGTTGGTCCCTGTACGTGTCTGCTGGTCCCTGCAAAAACAGCCAGTCTAGGGGGATTTGCCCAAACAGGTTGCCATGTGATGTCTTTAGAGCCGAATTCTTTGATGAGCTCTGACTTTTGTGGTTGTCCTAGACCTTACCCTGTCAGTAGGGTCTGAGATGTCTTCTGTTACAATAGGTGATTGAATTTATGGGACTGATCACTTCCTTTCTTTAAAGGAGTGTCCTTATGTTACGGAGACTGTAATTGAAAAAAGCTGACCATATTTAAAGGCCCTCTGAAATGCAAGTTTATATAAAATGCTATGGCTATAGTAGTCTTTATTGAATATCACTTTTTTTGTTTGATTTTTGCATACCAGCAAACAGCCAGAGTCAGGGTTATGACTGTCAGAGCCGTAAGACTGGTTTTGATAACTGACAGTAGTGATATTGTTGATTTGACAGCCATGTGCTTTGTGTTCCTCTGGGCCCTTTGTAAAAGCACAGTTGATGCAAACATTAATTGCTGTTCTGCACTGACATGTCCTCTGTGGCCGATGCTGCCAAGGTTGTGATAGGCTATCAGTTAAATTAGCATATACTCATTTAGGGAGATGGGGTTCTTGATTTTGGGATAATGTTCAATAAAATTTCAAATCACACAGTGTACAATTATGGAAGACATGATCAAAGTAGGTGAGAATGTAACTGGAATTCCAGATGTTACAAAAACATCCTCATCCTTGTGGGTGTTTTGGGTGAAGTTGGAAGCCATAGTTTGCCACGGCTGTTCTGAGACTACACCTTAGGGCATTGTGTGTTAACGTGGGTGCCACTCATGCATTTCTGCATTAAAGCCCAGCAGTTGTTAGTAAGCAGACAATATACCTTAAGTCATATTCTCAAAGATAATAACAGTATTGTTCATACCTGGTTTGTGTTGTCTGTCCTTGATGTACATTTTGTGTGTTCCAAAGCAGATGTTTTTCTTGTGCAGCCACAGTCACACTGAAAATATTCACACTACTCAATGGTTAGTGATTTTAATTGAGTTGTAAAAGGTGCTCGGTAGGTCATGTGTGATCTTTCTAACTGCAGAAGGACTATGGACTAGGCTTAATTCCCATTCTCCCCTCCTACCTCCCCCAAGCTCTTCTGATGAAATTTTAAGTATGAAGGACAAAACCTGTAACTATTAATTTCCTTAGTAAATCCAGTTAAACAACACTTCATTTAAAGCTTTGTGTACTAAAATGCAGAAACGTTGTATATCACACTTCAGACTACCTGAAGGGTGACTTGTGGGTAGATATTCTATCAAATGTCTTACTGCAGAATTTTAGAAATAAGAACAACAGTGAATTCTCACTTGAATTTTCAGGAAGATGAATGTGCAGGCTGCACAGACGGAACTTTTAAAGGAACTCGATACTTCACTTGTGCTCCGAAGAAAGCTCTTTTTGTTAAACTCAAAAGCTGCAGGCCAGATTCCAGGTTTGCCTCACTACAGCCTGTTTCCAACCAGATTGAACGCTGCAATTCGCTAGGTACTGACCTTCTGCTTATTCCTTGTTTATCAGCTGGGAACTGACCAGTGGTTTGGTTTCATTTATTCCTGCAATAAGTTCTTTCTATTGAACTCTGGAAAATCTGTACAGATATTCCTTAGATGAGACTAGCAAATAGAAGATCAACCTGTACAGAATGAAGTGATTCTGTGGATTCCATTTTTATGCTTTAAAACAAGAAAATGTTCATATATTTAAAGAAATTTCATAAAATTAAGGGATTTTTTTTTTTTATGCTCTGTGTTTTTTACTTTAGAAGTTGTAAAGCAATCTCGCTGGAAAGGGTATTTGCAACTCCAGCAATATTTGATTGCATTATCAGAAATAAAGGCAATTATTTTTCGATAATCTATAGCATCAAATTAATTTATTTTCTAAACATTAACATAGAAAAGCATCCATTTTTATGGTGGAAGTTAGTGATGAAAAACTTTTTTTTTTCCCCTAACTTCAACTATTGTAAATTTCTTGGGTCCTGTTGTATTGCTTGGGACACTAGCAAAGAAGAGAGTCTGATACTTTTAAGATAGTGTGAACAGGGCATTTGTAGTGAAAAGAGAACTTTGTTCCTACTGGATAAAATTAATTCAGTGCTGCAGGCTATCTGAGGCACTCTAATGTGCACTGCCAGTGGAATGTAAGGCCTTGTTCACTCTCTGGAACACTGAGTATCAGCTATAATAAAATGCTATTCTAGTCCAGAGAAGGAATGCTTACACTAAGGCAACCACTTAGCTATAAAACATTAACAGGAAAATCTCAAGGGGAATAAAATTTGAGGCTTTAAAGTGTCTTTTGAAAAAAAATTTCAGCTTTTGGAGGTTACTTAAGTGAAGTGGTAGAAGAAAACACTCCTCCAAAAATGGAGAAAGAAGGTTTAGAGACAATGATTGGAAAGAAGAAAGGTATCCAGGGTCATTACAACTCCTGCTACTTAGACTCCACTTTATTCTGGTAAGTTTATAATTTGTATAGTGGCATCCTATGCTAGAAAAGCAGAACTTGTGCTCTTTGTTTGGAGGACTGTCTTTGTGTGTTACTGTGCAGCTCCCAATGTCGTGTGCTGCAGTCTGACACCTTCCTCTGCTCTTCCAGTGGGAGCAAGTTCTGCAGCATACGCTGTGTAACCAACCAAGTGCTAACCGTGGCCTGGCTGTTCTGGCCCTTACTTATCTGCTTGTTTTAACTGAGGGAGTCCCTGGCCTATAAATGATTGAAGGGGGAAGGAGAACACAGGCCAGGGGCTGGAGGGAGGGAAACACCTCCTACAGCTTATTTGCAGAATCCTGCCTGGGCAACTGGTTCTGTACTTTGCTGCAGAAAGGATACTGCGTTAAATGTTTTTTTCTGTTTAGTACAGTTGTGTTGTTCCCTGTCCATCATCACCACTTTTTGAGTTTGCTTAGTTCTTCTGTGGCTTTGCTTACATAGTCTTGCATTGCTCAGGCATCTGAATGGTCATATCTTCCAGGGTCAAAACAACCTTCTATTTCCTTTTTCCTTTGTAGCCTGTTTTCTTTTAGCTCTGTGTTGGACACTGTGTTACTCAGACCTAAAGAAATGAATGATGTAGAGTACTATAGTGAGACTCAAGAGCTGTTGCGGACAGAAATTGTGAATCCTCTGAGAATGTAAGTAAAGACATGAACTGGTCTCTTGTCTAGTATAAATTGGAGAGATCGTGCTGTGTATGTATTCCTATTGCACATCTGAGAAGTTTTCCTGTCTGCTGCTGTTGCTATGTTAAATCTATTTTTTTTTTTTAGTATTTTTACTTATTCTTCATGGTAAATTTAATCAGTGATAACTGGAAATAGTTATTGTTTGTTGATAAAATATTTTCACTAGTCTCTTATTTGGAAATGGAGTCAGCATCAAGCCATTATAAAATTTTTACAGGTGTGAATACAAACGCATTAATAAATGCAAGTTATGTTTGTTCACAGCATTCCTATTTACATGTTTTTAATGCTGTTGTACTTGACAAAAGTATTTGGGTTCTCTTACATAGTGTTTCAACATTTAATAGACTTGGCAGGGCTTTAGAAGTTTTATTACTTTTGACATGTGGTCTGCAAGTGGTCAAAACACTTGTTAAAGAAACTTAATATGAGCTTTGTAGTTTCTAAGCAAAGGAGATGCAGCAAAAACCTGTATGAAAAGTTACTTTTATTAAGCTTAGTTTTTTTTAAACATGTGAATAATACAGTTTTAATTCTGAAATTATGTGGGCTGTCACTGAAAAATTTATCGCAAAGTTTTTGTTTTGATTCCTGGAATAAAATGTTGGCCTCCGAACCCTTGTTGTTGTAATAGCATGTGTACTTTTCCTGGTGTGTGCCAGGGTTCTGTGGTGTAGGTTGGATAGCAGGATACACACTGAATAGCAGAAATCTCAAGTGGCTGAGGTGTCTGAAAGTTTTACTACCTTTCTACCATCCTTAAAAATTTAGACTGAACGCTCAAAACTTCAGCTTCTTAGGTCAGCTATACAGCTCTGTATCTTTTTCTCAAATACTGAAGATTTTTTTTTGTTAACAACTCCCACAGTGCTGTTCTTATGTGACATTCTGAAAATTATGTATTAAGCAGTATAAATTAGAGTGAAAACAAATCAAAAGTCACTGACTAATTGGAAAACAGTTATCGTGGGTAAGCTGATGATTAAAAATACTCTTAAAGGCTATAAAAAGAACATTAAGCACTGCACTAAATTTATACTGCATTAAGAAAACTGGAGTCAGATTGAATATGAGATCAGTATGTAATTTTGAAGAAAGACTGTACACAAGTAGAGGAGGATTTGAGAACCTGTATTTCACTATTTAAGAGAGCTTTTTTTTTTTTGTGCTTCTCCAACTTGGTCACAAACTAGCTAATAGCTTATTAAACCCATTTATCTTAGATATGGATATGTATGTGCTACAAAAATAATGAAACTGAGGAAAATACTTGAAAAAGTTGAGGCTGCATCAGGATTCACTTCAGAGGAAAAAGGTAACTGGGGAGGTTTTCCTTTCTTTGAGACTTACAAGAATTGTAATATGAAAGAAATGAGATGTCTTACTACATAATTATACCAGAACAAAACACCCAAATAGTTTTTTGTAGCAGTAGAGTCGCTGCCAGAGATAGTTGAGTGACCATTGGCCAGTAGAAAGGTTTCAGCTTCCTTGGATATGTAAGGAACCCTGAACAATTTCTGTAGAAGTCTTCCACTGCCTTAATTTCTTGTATTGCCTTCCTGTGCCCCCATAACTCTGTTGTAGCAGTTAGGAGAGAAGACTGTGATAAGACTGGGGTCTTTGGCCTCTTTCAAAATATCACTTTGGTCCCTGAGGAATAAACTTTTTCACTACAGCATTTCACTGTTACAATGGTTAATGTAGTATTTTAAAAAATAGAAAAATCAGTTCCCAACTTTTTGATCTTCTTCTGCATATAATAAGTAATTAACATTGTATTATGAGGCTGTTTCCTTTGCTTTCTTTATAAACATTGAATGCTGGAAACTAGTATTTATTGCAGTTAATATGAACTGTGTTGGGGAGAATGGTCCTCTGGGAAGCTACTGTTGGCTGCATTTTTGGTTAGAGAAAGTCTGTAGTTTAGATGAACTCTGTAGTATGGAGTGGTTTTTGTGTGTTACTGTCACTATTCCTCGCTGCTTCTCTGCAGATTCACTGTTTTCTTTTGAAAGCTTTTATTTCTTCTGGAATAGTTGTGTGTTGCCAAATTTTTCCTCCGAAAGACAGAGCATCTTTTTGATTTTTATTGGGAAGCTTTGTTACCCTCTTGAGTCTGTGCCTTTCATTAGGGCCTTTTGACATCAAAAGAATAAATAGAAGTTTGCCATGAAAATGTTCAGAGTCTGTCTTACTGTGTTGATAAAGCTGTAAAAATTAACTGGTTTTTCCTATGAAAGTTTTGAATTCCTATGAAAGTTTTGAAAACCTTCATTACAAATGAGTCTTGAATAATGTATGTGGTTTTGCGTGCTAACAAAACTTTTTTTTTTCTCTCCCCCATCCAGATCCAGAAGAATTTTTGAATATTTTATTTCACCATATTCTAAGAGTTGAGCCACTGTTAAAAATAAGGTGAATCTTTTTTCTTTGCTGACCTCAACCATTTGTAGATGCTGATGAGGAGAAAGTATGTGCTGCCTTTCAATTTGGGACAATTCTTAGAGCACTTTTGACTTGTGATTAAAATTGCTAATAGAATTCAGTATAGTAAAGTTGTATTGACAATTTTGACACTATTTCCTACTTTTTTTGGTAGGTAGGTTTTGCTATAGTGGTGTCATTGCACAGTTTCATGAGAACTGGACAAAGGTCCTGTGTCCTAGTGCTGTCTGCTGGAGATCCTTACTGTCTTCCTGTTAGTTATGCTGGAGAGGGGCTTCTGTAAGAGGCCCAGCAACAATTCTCAATGTGGCCTGCAGCTTATAGCTCCTCATTTCTGGGACAAGCTGCACAGATTGCTAAGTCGCTGTGTAAGCTGTGGGAACTGATTTGCATTTCTTCTGTTAGGCTAATGAAAATATTTCAATTGTCTGCCTTTATCAAGTTTGGTTCTCTTACATTATCAAAATAAGAGATGCTGGCATTTTTGTTTGTATTCACTCTCAGCTGTAGCACTACAAGGGTTCAGCTGTGGTAACTGAGCGGGGACTGTTGCTGCTGTCATACTATCAGCTGACACCTGATATTCTCAGTTTCTTTGCTACTTTCTGTGGCAGCACCACTGTTACAAAGCATTTTCCATCGTTTTTCAGTCTTTTCCTCGCTGCAGGAACTTTCATCTCAGGAACTTTGACACTGGGATGAAAGAGCTCCTACTTAACATTTTCTTTTGCTATTAGAGGCCAGTTAGTCCTGTATGCTTTTTCTCTATAATAGCAAAATCCATTTCTTCAATGTGAGCACGATCTTCTATATCCTTTCTTTTGTCCTTCCAGAGGAGGTTGAATTACTCATCTGAAGATCTCTTCCCAAGTATCTTGGATTTAGGTTTATGTAACAAAAGTATTAGCTGAAAACATTGGTATTTGACTATGGTTTGAACATCTGACCTCAAAAGTTACTTAAATTCGTAGCTTAATCCTTTGTCCCTTTCCCTATCCTTAAAAATGGATGTTGTGGTTTTGTCATTGTTGGTTTTGGAGGGGATAATTGGTTTGTGTGTGGGGCTGTTTAGAATTCTTTTCCCTTGTTTTGGTGAGGATGAAGAAGTTTCTCCAGACCACATACTATGGCCTGCAGTGGCAGTTAACATGGTCACCTGCCTCCATGTTTGCCTGGGTTTGGAAGGCATCTTAACAGTTAGAGCTGGACGGCCCTTGGATCTGGATTATCCTTTTGGAGAGTTCTCTGCTAACTTAGACCAAGTCTAGCCACCTGTGTGAGGCTTCCACTGCAGGAAGCCGTGTAAATATCTCCCTGATTTAAAGGAAATGTTTCATTAAACCCATCATACTGAGGATAATTATTTTCATTACTTTTGATATTTTATTACTTTTCATTCCAGTGAAAGCTGCTTTAGTGTCTTGGAGTTTTTGATGCATATGCTTGGGAAGTATTTCTTACTTGGTGGTTCAGTCATGCATAGGCATATGCTTATAAAACATACTCTGAAACTTACACTGCTTTTGTTTGTTTGTTTACCTGAAATCAGTCCACTCTTTAACTTGACTGCCTCTTACCTAAGGCACTTTGTTGTTGGGGGTTGTTATGTTTTGTTTGGGGTTTTTTGCTTTTTTTCCCTAAAGTACAATATATTTCAATGCAGAGAGAATGTTTTATAAACTATTTTATCATAGATGTTATTTTTCCAGTAAAATACAGTCATTATTTCAGTAGAGCTTCAGAGTTTGTTTTTTTTAAATCTGTTTTTAGATCAGCAGGCCAGAAAGTACAAGATTGTTACTTCTATCAAATTTTTATGGACAAAAATGAGAAAGTTGGAGTCCCAACAATTCAGCAATTACTGGAGTGGTCATTCATCAACAGCAATTTGAAGTTTGCAGAGGTTGGTGACAGCTGTTTTCTTGTTAGAAGTGATGCTACCTAAATATTTGTCCATTCAGCAGAGGGATGTGGACATGCTGGAAATGGGAATGCTATGCCAGTGGTCCAGGATGCCTACATAACAAGAATATTATAAGACTGGCTTAATGACATGTGTCCTTTGGCTAAATAGACCAAAGTGATTTAAGTAACGAAAACTTCTTAGTTACTGCTAATAAATTGTTTTAAGGATTAATACTTTGAGATGCGTCTGTCAATGGGCTGCAAGTTCAGATAACATGAATGCTTTTATAACATTAGAAGTATTTCTCTAAATTTAGATAATTGTTTATCTCAAACTCATGACATTATATTCTGGCATTTTACCTAGGCACCCTCTTGCCTGATTATCCAGATGCCTCGGTTTGGAAAAGACTTTAAAATGTTCAATAAAATTTTTCCATCCTTGGAATTAAATATAACAGACTTACTTGAAGACAGTAAGTATATACCATTGCATTGTGTAATGAAAGAGAGTTGTTGAAAGTGACTAACACAGTGAAGGTAACTACTCCTGGTGGTTCTGGTGGTTTTTGTTGGGGTTTTTTTCCTATTAAATATTTACTAAGGTAGTGTGAGATGCTCAGGCAGAGAAAAAATGAAAGTTGACTGCCTAGAACACTTTTTTTCCTTCATGTCAATTAGAAGGTATAATTTGGAAGAATGTATAGAATATAACATGCTTGATTATGTTTATTTAACTCTCGAGTGTTTGTACAACTGAACTTAGGACAGTGTTTTTAAAGTTAAGATATTAGCAGCAAAGCAATTCATTAATATGGCAGGTAGGAGATCTTAAAACCTATATGTAGATTGGTTAACAAGTATTTACAGTGTTAACTGTTTTCAGCAGTCTTCATCAGTTTGTGCTGGTTTTTTAAATCTTTTTGTCATTAGTTCATCAAACTAGAAAAGAACCTGAGATTAGTATGTACACCTGCAGCATATTGTGATAGTGCATTTTTCAGCCATAAAGTTATTGCTTCTTTTTGTGTCCTAAATTTCTGACGCTGGTCATCCACTGAATTTTTCATTGCATTACCAAAGTAAGGACACGTGGTTTTAAATTTGAGATAAGAATTAATAAAACTGCTAAAGTTCATTAGAATAATAATAATCTGTGAAATTGTTGTGGCTTTTTCTTTCACTGTAATGATCATCAGCTTACGCTCTTTGGGTTTTTTTTCCCCTTGCTGTTGACAGCCATAGGAGCTAAGCTGACCATACCAGTATGATGAGACAGAACTAACTTGATTTAAAAGCCTGTTTTCACTTGTTCATGCACCTGATTTTTGTCATCTTCTGTCACGCAACTTAGCAGTCTAAACGTTTTATTCCACATTGCATCAAAGGGAAGAACTTAAATGCAGTGGTACACTTCTGCTTTGGTTGACAATCTGGTTTTAGCTTTTTTAATGTATGTTTTTCTGTATTTAAAGTAATATTTCTCTTTCCTTTTCATACTCCTTGTCTTAAAAAAAAAAAAAAACAAAAAACAAAACAAACCAAAAAAGCCTCCTCAAATTGGAGACTAATGTGTTTTTTCAAAATGCAGCTCCCAGGCAGTGCCGTATATGTGGGGGGCTTGCTATGTATGAGTGTAGAGAATGTTATGAAGACACTGATATTTCTGCTGGGAAAATCAAGCAGTTCTGCAAAACATGCAATACACAGGTAAGTGGTTGTGTTTGTTAATTCTGTGGGGGTTTAATTGCTGTAATAATTGAAAGGAAGGCATAAGTCAGACTTCCTCACCAGCACTACTGTAACTGCCACCCACCCAGTAAAGTGTCTCCTTTGGTGACAAATTAGGAACTCCTACAGTGTATTTATCAACATGGCAACTGCTTAATCCGGGAGTGGACACAGTGGAGAAGTAGTAACTGTCTGCTTTAAATCCTAATTTTATGTACATACCACCTTGTTAGATTTGATAAATTCATGATGCAGAACTGCTTAGTTTTGAGAACTTGTTTGGTAATTGCATAAAGATGTCAATCATGGCTTGGTTTCAAGGTGGAGCGTAGTAGAAAACTGTTACATTAAAGCTGACCTGCCTTCTAACCTCAGGTTTGAATTTTCTGGGCAATATTGAACTACACTGGTGGAGAAAAATAGAGGAAAGGTTTAGTTAGCTACTGTTATTGCAGTTCCTTCTCTAATGCCATTAATCTTCTGTTGAGCAGTAATGTTCTTTTTAGCTTTGTCTGCCACTGAAACAAATAATCTTATGAGGTGTTTTTCCTTTTCTGAAATATCACTTCAATTGTAGGTTCATCTTCATCCCAAGAGACAGAGTCATAAATTCAATCCATTGTCACTTCCTAAGGATCTGCCAGACTGGGACTGGCGGCACGGCTGCATCCCCTCCCAGAAGATGGAGCTGTTTGCAGTTCTGTGCATAGAAACCAGCCACTACGTAGCTTTTGTGAAGTATGGGAGGGATGACTCCGCCTGGCTTTTCTTTGACAGCATGGCAGATCGGGATGGTAGATCTTCCATTTATTCTGCTAATTTTCTCTTAATTTTTTTAAGTATTTTAGATTTCAGTGACTATTTCTTAAAGTAGTGGGGTTATTAATATCATTTAACTTGATGTACTGGATGCTGGGATACTAATCCTGACTCAGCCTTACCTCAGCACATTGAATTCATGGCAGCTACTGATTTGCATAATCTGAATATCACCTAAATTGGATACCTTAGTAAGCAGATGTTAGAGAAGCAACTGCAGTCATTTTCTAGCAGGACTCCCTATACATTTTTCCTATGCTTTGCAAATTTGGCACAAAGAGTTAATTTTAAATAATCAACTGCAGAAATGTATTTTCAGTCTACATTTAACTGGATGTACATGATTATCAGACAGTATGCAAATATTTTTATTGCTTTTTCTTAAATGACTTACTGTAGATGTCTTTAGAATAAAAGAAGAAATAGTTACACATTACACCATCTGCGCCGTTCCTTTGAATCTTTTTAGAGTTATCAGTGGAAAATTGTTACCCTGTAATAATACAAATGTCAGTAAAACAAGTATTCTCTTAGATACTGCTATTTAAACAGATGCTGTTTAAATAAGGACTCTGTTCAATTCTGGTGCCTGAGAAAAACAGTAATAGATGAAGTGTCAGACTCACAGTAACAATTTTTGCACGAACAATTCTTGAACTCCTCTGTTACAGTGTGGTTTGGCAGGGAGAGAAGAATCTTTCCTCCTGTTGAAAATGAAACTGCTACGGGATTAAAATCACTTTCTTATACAAACCAGAAGACAATCAAGCTTTGTTTCAGTGTGTTTGAAATGTGTATGACTGAAGTCTGTAAAGAACCACTTTAATTCAGGAATTTAGATCACATGAGATGCTGGATATACCTCCTGCTGATCTTAGGGGGTGTTTTTTGTTTCACAAATATTTTTCTTCAGCTTTTCTTCGTCAGTTAAAAATGTCTGCTGGGAACTGTGAGATGGATGTATTGTTTGAATTTGCTCAATTTTATGTCGAAAATGAGCAGGAGCAAACTCTGTCTTAGACTTGCAAGTCAGATACAGACATGGTTTGTAAATTCATCAGCTGTTACGAGTTGCCATGTTATAACAAACTCAGCAGCATTTGAGGTGGATTAGGTATTCAGATCACTCTCCCAAAGTGAAACAGTGTTTTTAGTGTTAATGAAAACCCAAAGTTCTCTTTGTTTTTTTGTGATGTTTGTGTGGGTGTGGTTTGTTAGTAAACACT
Organism: Grallaria varia; assembly: GCA_013396735.1. Classification (NCBI taxonomy): domain Eukaryota; kingdom Metazoa; phylum Chordata; class Aves; order Passeriformes; family Formicariidae; genus Grallaria; species Grallaria varia. The sequence continues at coordinate 1,536,331 of VWZG01005870.1, read as the reverse complement.
GCAAGCTATTCTGATACTAATTGTGAATTCTTGAACAATACACTTTTTATAGAAGTTTACCCTGCAGTAGTCCAGAGGGGCCTATTTAGGTGTCTTTAGAAAGTGTTTTCAAGAGCTGGTGGTGCTGTCATATTTGAAGTACATTGTAAAGAGCAAATATATGTAGATGCTGTTCTAATCTATTTATCCTTCTTTCCTTATGGTTGAAAAGGAGGACAGAATGGTTTTAACATTCCACAAGTTACCCCGTGTCCAGAAGTTGGTGAATACCTGAAGATGTCTCTAGAAGAATTACACTCGCTGGATTCCAGAAAAATCCAAGGTTGTGCACGAAGACTGCTGTGTGATGCTTATATGTGCATGTATCAGAGTCCAACGATGAGTTTATACAAATGAACAGGAATCTCTGCAAAACTGAAGAAACAGTTGCCGACTGTTGTTTGCTGCATTCTGGGTTAGTTTCAATGCAACCGTTGCTGGCAATGGAAGAAGTTGACTGTGACAGCAGAAGGACTTACTGTCCAAAAACTACACATGGAGTTCTGTAACTGAAGTATTTAAGCATTTTGCACTCTAGGAAGTGTGCTTGTGTGTGTTTGTTTTATAAACAAAGTTAAGTTACTAAAACTTAAAGCTTTAAGTGCATTGATTATATACAGGCTTTTTTAAAATGTAAAGGTGAAATTATATCAGGACAAATCTCCTTAGTCCATTGGGAATGTAAGGATACACAGTGTGCTTGCTCAGTGCATGTCTGTGGACAGGGATGATGATTCTCATGTGTTTTTTACCCCCATCCTATCTCCCCACCATTAAACTTTTCTTCTCTTGAAGAGATAGTAACTTCAGTTTTAGTAAGATAAATTTAAACTGTTCATTGCATATTAATTTTGTTCTGTTATCTACTACATTCTTTTCAGTTCCAAAAATTAACATTCATTTAAAGATCTGAATTCCTGTCTTGTGAAAGTCAAGCACACAGACTTGCTGTGTCGTTAAATTTCAATTTTTGGAGGGGAAAAACAGGAGAAGAGGTTATTAAAGGGAAGTATAATCCTGAAATATAAAATTAGCAATGAAAGTTTAACAGATGTCTTTTTCTAAGTGTCTATTTTTAAAGTAACAAAGCAGTCTGGAACAGAACAGCAACTATACACAAATGATTCCAGGACAAAACAATAAAATAGTGGATTGCCTCAGGGAATGTTACTGAAGTGAATTCTAGTCTTTGGTAAACAGAACTGACTTTCCTACAGTACATTAAGCTACTGCCTGGGAATATGTTACGCATTTGACTCCTCATTTCAGGATTACTAATATTAAAAAGAGACTATTAAAAAATCTCTGCCTGGAAAGATGAAACTATAAATAAAGGTAGATCAGAGTTCTACTGTGTACCAAGTACCTGGTAAAAACTAACTTGAAAAGCTGCAAAACCTGTGTTAATGTAAAATACTGTACTTTGAATCTGTTGGTTCCTGTTTGCAATTAAATACTGTTGTATTAGTTGCCTTTTAGCTACTTCTGTCTACACTGACTAGCAGACGTGCAACTATATTTATACAGTTACCATCTGGTTGTACAAATTGCATATATATGAAATGTACATTTTCAACTCTTAAGATGTTTTATATGGAAACTTCCTTTTGGGGATCAAGTCTATAGGAGAGGAGATAAAATACAGCAGAGGAAAAGCCACTTTGAAAATGCCGCTGTTTTAAGGGCAATGGAGACTGATCCCTTATTGTAGAAAATGTTGTTACTTTGTTTTTCTTGGAAAACCTATAATCTTTCTTTGGGACACGCTACCACAGAACAGTACTAGAGAGATTTGAAAACTGCTTGAAGGACTAATCTGTGTAAAGCAAGGGGTGCTGAGGGGGTTGATCTATTCCATTAGCTATTGCATGAGGTGTGCTCTTAATTTTTCACTTCCAAGAGCAACAAAATTATTAGAAGTGTCACTGTTGCTTTTGCCTCTTAAGAGTCTCCCAGCTTTCATGTTCCCTTGCCTTATTTATCTGGTCTGTGCTCCTTGGCAAAACTCTTTTGTTTCAGTACTACCCTGAGCTTTTGACCTCTGTCTCCTATAAAAATTCAGTGAAGGTTTAAATCATGGGTTCTATAACCATCTGTTAATGGATTGGGTATTGTCCATGGGCACTTCTCCTACATCCAATCCTGTTCTGGGACAGCAGCTTGGATCTGTTGACAAAGATGCCATGGGAGCATCTTGTAGAGAAAGAGAGCAGGTCTTGGCTTGGTGCCTTGTGTTCATTAACATGAACTAGAGGCCGCTTGTGTCATCCAAGCAGAAGGTGTGGTAGCCCACCCTTGGCTGTGCATTGAAGAGAAGGGTTGGCCACAGATGTTTTTAGAGCTTTTTGCAAAGCAAAGGCTGAGGGGTCTTGCCAAAAAAAGGCAATAGTAATACAGCAAACTCAACTCTACAAGGTTTGAGCCCGTTTGATCCCATCCCTTCCCTTCCCCAGCTCCACCATGTCTCTCAACCTGAAAGGAAGTGCAAGTGTCCCCTTTGAACAAGATGCAAATAATGGCACAAGCACAAACCTGTGTACCAATGAGACCATTTTGAATGTCTGAATTCTTCTCTTCCCTAACCCTAGATTTATTTTTTACTTTTTCCAGTGCAGTAATTTCATGTGTCTTCCACTGGTTTCATCTTTCCCGGCCCATTACATGTAAGTTACCTCTTCCTGCCTGAACTTTAAGAACAGCCTTGGACTTGCTATGGCCAGAGAAGTGGAACTGGCAGCCAGGTTTAAGTTTTCTAGATGAATAATCTTGGAGAAAAATACTCACTCTTTTTTTACAACTGCGAATATCCAAGAATCCCTGTTTTTCGGGATACATTCTCTATTAGAAGTTTGTCTTCTTCCCTCCAATCTTCTGAACTTTCACTGGCCAGGGAAAAGAAGTTGTGTGAACTCTTCCTGTGGGACATGTAGGGAACCTTCATGCCTATGCACTTGGTGACAAATACTGTGCGTGGAAAGGCAGGCAGTGCTTTGCAGCCTGCATTTTGTCACTACGGATTATTGCAAAGTGGGAAATAGTTTTGCAAACAGTATATGATTATAGAGTTAGTTTACTGCTCACCAGTTAAGAGGGCAGAGATGTCTTTTAATAGTGTTAAAAAAAGTTTTGACAATTGAGTCTTCTTCCTTTAATCTAAAAAGTATTGCTGTATGATGTACTGCACTGGATTGGAGGTGATCTGGCAGTGTAAATGAAACGTTATAGAAACTAACCCAAATCTTATTTCCTTTCTCAGGAACTAATATTCAGACAGAAAAATGATTTCACTGTGAAAGGAAACTTGTAAAATAACTTACATACAAGAATAAGAAAGGTTGGTTTTTTTAGCCTTCAGCATGTATTTGTAGGGGAATTGAATAAGCTATTTTGAATCCTGCATTTTAAGTATCTTCTGCTGGTAAATGTAATGCCCAAAGATTCAAGTGACTAAGCACCCAAGATTTATGTTGTTTGGTGCATTTGGAAAACTCCCACTGAGTTCTTCTCTCTCTCTTTGTTTTTATGTATAGTGAATGTCCCCAAAAATTGATAGCACTTAAATCATTGATTCGTGGTTTGGCTCATAAGTACTGCTAACAATGGCCTTAACCTGTGAGAAGGAAAACACAGAGACAAAATGGTTCCTGACAACCTATAAAAATGTGAAGTTTCATAGTACATAATCTTTCATAACTGGGGAGACAACCTGCACTCCCATACAACTTGCCTGCTCTGCTCTGCTCTGATTTTTAGTACTAGGGGTTCGAGATCTAACAAATCACTGTGCCACTAAATGCTTGCTTATTTTGAACATAGAGGGTAAAGAGAAAACGTGGTAGTTAAAGGTGATGCCTTACACATTACTAAAGCAAACAAACAAAACCCATCAAAACCCCACCCAACCAAACCCACCATTAGTTACATCAGAATGCTTGTCCTTGGGTGGGGGAGATAACTGGAAGAAAAAAGTACAAAATATCTGTGTTCAGTAAAGATCTTTCTGATATCTGTGATACTGACTCTGTGCTCTTGAAAACTGTGGTACTGTGGTGTACTAAACAGCCGTGAGAGTCCCATTTTAAGCAAGTACTGTGTGTAACAAGAATTAATCATAAGTGGTTCATTTCAATGCACTTATTTTTCTCGTGCACTTTATACTCCACTGACTCACTGAACGTGCTTACCACGCTCCCTAATGATGGCCTGTTCCATACCATACCAAGGCACTCTGGAGCCATGTGGTTATGAACTGAACTGGTGTAAAAAGCATCTTGAAAGCTTTGTGTATTTTTGCCACTGTTAAAAAGCATGTTTTAATCTGTTCTTGATGTTTTGCGAAATAAACATCCCATGTTTTGTGCACAAATAGTCTCTTAAACTTCCAAAGGCTGTGTCCAAGAAGGCATTAGGGAAACAAACCCTTGGATCAGGTTGCCCTCAACTAGCCTTAACGTTTTTTTTTTTTTTCTCCAATGGTAGAGCTGAATGAGCTGCTGCTGGAAAGGAATGTACCTTGTGCTCTTTCTGTATTAATATGAATTAAAAATATTGTTCTTATGGCTCTATTCGTTTCTTTGGGGCGTGGAAGTTTGGGAGTTTCATGAAAAAGAATGAATACAGTGCGGAACTAACTTGTTTTGCGTACTTACGGAAGGATTTATGTTTATATGTTTCTGTTAGCCCTTCTTCAGCATTTCTCGGAAACCTGGGAATTGTACTGCATCAAATCACGGCTTGGAATACTGCTTGTGTTGTACCAATTCATTAGTACCTGATGCTGTATGGAAAAACCCCTAAATAGCTACCTGTAGTTTGCCTGGGGGGAAAATTGCTTTATTTTTAAGCACTTACACCAACCTTCCTAACCCTAGTGAGCAGGTCCTCCTGGGACAATGCTGTAGCTTCATCAGTGCGGAATCCACAGTTCCCAGTTTACATGCATTTCCTATATAGAGAAATACAGCCATCCAGTATTCCTAGGGAGTTTTTTTATTATTATTTAAATTTTTATTTTCCTGAGTGTAATAATAACAATGAAAAAGCCCTACTTGGGCCTGTAAAAGGAATGCTGCCAATTTAAGTATTTTTAAAATCTCTATCTTATTGAATATACTTAAACACTTGTAAAAACAGTTGCAAAAGACATTTTTAGAAAAGACCAACTTCTGCAGAGCAAAGGATCGAGTTGTCTCTTAAATTTGACTTTTTAATTTGCAATAAGATTATTCTTTGCTTCTGTAGAAGTTAAATGAGCCTTCCCGTGACAGCACCTGGCACCCGGTTCCCGGCTGTCCATCCCGGTTCCCAGCGGTCCCTCTCGGTTCCCGGTGGTCCCTCCCGGTTCCCGGCCGTCCATCCCCGATCCCGGTGGTCCATTCCAGATCCCCACGGTCCATCCTCGATCCCGGCCATCCATCCCCGTTCCCGGCCGTCCATCCCCGATCCCGGTGGTCCATTCCAGATCCCCACGGTCCATCCTCGATCCCGGCCATCCATCCCCGCTCCAGGCCATCC
>VWZG01005870.1:1489376-1530669 GCA_013396735.1 Grallaria varia | reverse complement strand
TTCCTGCTTTGCCACGGCTCGGCCACGCGAGGGCAGTGCCCGCAGCGGCTGCGGGACCCTCCTGTGTCTGCGGCTGCTTCCTCCCGGCTTTGTGGGGCTGCTCCTCAAACTGCCCGAGGCCTAAACGTGATTAGGGGATGTAAAGTCTGTGCATTTCACGCTCTCCCCAAGCGTAAGGCAGGGGGGTCGCTCCCCGGTGCCCGAGCCCGCGGACAGTCCGCGCCCGAAGCGGAGCCGCCCGAGGGATGCGCTGGCAGGGCAGGCGGGTCCCACCGCGTCGGCGCTGCCCGTGGCACAAGGCACAGCTCCCACCGTGGCACCTCCCAAAGCGCTCGCTCAAAGGGCGTCTCTGAGCGACCAAAGCAGGTACTCCTGGAAGACCCCAAACGCCAAGGAGATCTCGGGGCAATCGCAGCCCGCCACCCCTGGGAGCTGCGCCGGGCGCTACTCGGCTTTAAGGACAGAAATAAAACCACCAGCGCCACCAAAAAACATGCTGCATTTTGTGGCCCTAACAGTCGAGTTTAGCAGCTGATTGACCCGTGTATGCAGATATTTGATAGTGGTTATTGTTATTCATTAATCAATGTTATCAATTAATTAATTGAAGACAAAAATCGAATTTTTTCTGGTTCCACCTTATTCCCTCTATGTGTTAATCACTGAATGCTGCAATAGTTCCGCGTGTGTGTTTTCTGTCCCTGGATACGCTGGCTCTCCGTGGGCTCCTTTGGTGGCTGATGCCGTGTTACCGGGCAGCTGAGAGCCACAGGTTGTCCCTGCCCTGCTTTGGTGCTGCAGTGGTGGATGTGCTACCCCCCCACTGCTTCACCACGTAACCTGCAAACTTCTTGCCTTTAAGATTCTAATTTTTCAGGAGCCTTCTCTTTCCATCCTCTTCATTTTTCAGCTGATTCCCTGTTCCACGAAGCAAAGACGCACGTGGGAGTGTAACAATAATTGCATATAGGTTACATAGTAATTTCTTTTTAAACAGCATATAAATTGGCTGGATTTACGTTCCCTTTCTAACGAGACCAGTTTGTCTGTGCTAGTGCTCATGTGTGAAGATGTTATTCACTAGGTAGCATCTCACATTCCACACTGCATGTTGGGTTTCTTTTTTTAATCATGCAAATTTCCCACCCATCAAAGTAATTTGCAAAGGTAATTTTGTTTCTACTCATCTATTACAATAAATCAATGAATAAATAAATTATAATGCAGCAATTAAATGTATAATGAGATGGGCAACAAGTATTAATAAATGCAGAGCTAGTTGCCCAAAGGTGAACAGACTTCCCCTCTCTCCTTACAAGTCAGGTAATGATCTTTCTATGATCCAGAAACAAGCAGCTGCTAAACATGTAAATGAAACCAAGGGATATATGAGTTCACACTATAATGCTGTTCCTCAGCCTCATTATTATTGTTACATTATCAGTTCTTCTGTGACTTTTCCTCTGAATATTTAAAGACAGGTAGGGGATATACAATTATTTTCAAAAATCCTTCTGCCAAAGGACTGACTGAATGAACCCAACCATGTTGCTGAGGATTTGGCTCCATTCAGTGACCTAACTGGTACAGCATGGCTGAGTTTTAACCAGCAGAGCTATTACAAAACCTGTGGTGATCTGCAGAATAATTCAATAGAAAATTTTGAAATTTCTTCAGGGATAGACGTTCTTAAAAAAAAAAAAAAAGTCAGCATTATTAAATATCTAATCTGAACACAATTATACTAGCAGGGTATAAACTAGTGTATCTTCTAATTTTAAATACAGCTGTGAATTGTACTATCACTGCTGCTCTCAGTAGTTGATATTGCCATAAGGAAAAAGCAGCATAATCTTAGTATCTTTTTGACCCTGAATTCTTCCTCCTGTAGTAGGTATGCTTGGGAATGCTTAATTTTTCTCCAATTCCCACTTATCCTCAATATTTCTTTCCTATTCAAAATTAGTTGTTGAAGTTGCCATTTCCTTGGAACGCCTTTTATTTCTTTCTTCAATAGCCACAACAGTGGGCCCCCTGTCATTTTGCTCTCTTTCCCAGAAGTGTGCTCATGCTCTCCATCTCTCTGTGTCACCTCTCCAGGCTTGTGTTTACCCACATGCAGGCTTTACCACCCGAGATCACAATATTTAAAAAATCTGGTTTTAAAGAAATGTTTCATACATTTGTTTTGCCCCAGCTGACTCTGGCACACCATCAATGTGGGAGAGATACAGCATTGCCCAGAATATCAAGTCGTTTATCTAAAACTTTCTTGCATTTAGAAAAGTACAGGTTTCCCTCCCCGCCCCCCATACGGTTTGAGAATTTCAAGGGCAGCAGTTGGCAGAGAATTCAATGAAGCGACAGTGCTTGATTTATTGTAATAGATGGCAGGAAACAGAATTATCTTAGCAAATTAGTTTGGCCGATAGGAAAGCTGGCCAGCAGATAAGAGGCAGTGCTGACGTCTGACCTGACCTGCGCATGCTTCTGGCGGAGTCTCACCGAGTCACAGCTGAGGATGAGTCGCTCCATTTAACACTTAACAGAAAGTGCTCAGGAGGAACAACCAAGGCCCGGCGGGGGCAGGGGCTGCCCGCAGGATGCTCCCTGCGAGCCCCGTCCTTGCGACTGTCCTGCTGCCCTGCGGTGCCTGAGTAAGGTGAGAAATATTGGCTGATCCATCAGTCATTTTTATACAGTTCAGATGCTCAGCAGGGGGCTGTTTCCACAGAAGAAGCTGGACAAGTTTTTCGACCTGTGGATTGCAGTCACAGAAGTTCAACTGTATTTATTAACCCTAATGAAGTGAGTTCTTTGGCTTTATGCTGTTGCACCTCCCTGGCTCTTTAAAGCCCAGCAGCAGCATGGGGGGACCCTCTGGCAGTCAGGCAACCTAGGAAGGTTTCAGTAAAGGTACAGTCTTATAAGGATCTTCCATGCAGTCAAAAACACAAGCACCTAACTATCCCTGAACACTGTCTACTCCCACTTTTCCTGTTTATACTGGAGAAAACAGAACTCTCAAAGCCTTCAGCAAGCTCACAGTATATGCTATTTAGCACTGAATGGAGCTGTTTCTGCAGTAGTGCATAGATGCTGTTTAGAACCAGGCAGAAAAAAAAAAAGACACATGCAGATATAAAAAACTTATACTTGAGAAGAATTTAGTTTGGGGATTGCCATTAGCTGCATGCCCATGTGTGTGTGTGCCTGTGTGGCTGAGAAGAGGGCCCAGTGGAAGCAAGAGCTTTCCTCGCATTCCTCATCCGTACTTTGTCTTGCCATTGCTCCCTGAAGCACAATAGCAAGGGTGGCAACTGTAGGACTAAAGCCTTCAGGTGACATTATTGGTGCATTGCTGTACAAGGTGCTCAGAAGACATTCTTTAAGCAGGCAGGAGATGTGCCTCTAACTTTATGTTGGGCTGCTGAGGAAGGCATGAGCAATTTTTCAGTGGAAACCGTAACTTTGCCAGCAGACCCCAAAGGATCCCCCTCCAGAAATGGACAGTTTTAATATCTTTCCTCCTTTAGAAACAATTGCCTTCCATACCCTGGGACACCCATAGTTTGGTCAGAGATACTGACACTGACCCCACAGGCAAAAATTTTGGAATTTAGTGGAGCAGCTGATTTTCTGCACCAAGTCTCCAATAACCTCAAACGTGCAGAGCTGTGGAAGAGTAACATACACAGGAGTCCTGATCCCTGCAGGTATTGGTGTCAGTGGGTGGTCAAAGCCTTGACACGTGTGCGCCACCCGGATTAACATATTTGTCAGCAGTGTGTAGGAATGAGTTTTACACTCCTTTGGTCAGTAGCATTCATCCTGTCTGCAGAGGCCAGGAATCCTGCTAAGCTCCTACAGCCAGAACCAACAGCCACCTCTTAGTTCTAATGACAAGTGTGGGGAAATTAAATTATAAACATGGAGAGAAATACAATGATAAACATTGAGGGGAGGGGAATGAACCCTTTCTGCAAGGTAAGAACTCAGTGATAAATAGATCTGTGCGTATTTCCCAGCCTCATTCCTCACTTGCCAAGTCTGATGCTATTTTCATTAGGCCATGTTACCATACATGTCATTTTATACAAAGGTGCAGTATATCACAACTGGAGGTTGAGGTGCTTGTAGTGAACACAAATGAGCTTGTAATGGTCCATCTGCTTTGATTTTATTTAGTGATCCCTCAAGGGCTGGGAGCTAGAGTGAGAATAACAATGCTTCAACCCATCTGCTATTGTAGTACCAGCTCCAGTTGAATTATCACATGTTCTGAGTGGCTGGCATATGCTGTGACATAAAGCCACAAGAAAGTGTTGCTCTCCAGCTGTTGTGTTGACAAATACTTTTCAGCCAGTCATTAAGTTCAGCTCAATAACCAGGGGGAAACTGTAGCTAAAAGTTGATTATTATTTTATTTTATTTTAAGCATTAGAAATCACTAGGATAATATATTTTATTTAAAACTGTGTCACTAAGGGCACACATTGTATATGAGCTCTAACAATAAAAAATTCTCTGTGATGCCCATAAATTTTTGTGTTACAGGACTGGATGGGCATCTCTGTAGCTGACAGTGTAAATCTTAGTAATGAGACTATGGCTAACCTTGTTTAAGCAGCAGTACCTCTGAAGCTGTGTGTGTATAAACTTGCTGGCTTAGTGGTGTTATGGGCCATGAACATGCCTTGGAAACAGATTGTGATCTGAGGCCCCATGCAATGATGGATGACTAGATTGTCTTTAAATGGAGGAGAAAAGCAAGGAGAGACCCACGCAGGGACATGTACCTTGTGGGTGCAACAGGTTAAGATGCCTCACCTGGCGTTGCATCTCACCTGGGCTGCAAAGTGTGATTGCTAAGAGTGGCCACTTATTTGGCCTTTACTCCCTCTTCCACTGTTGGTGGCCTGCTGAAGAGCTCAAGACACTCTGGAGACACCCTCAATCATGCCCACACAGAACACTTGTCTCTGAGCAGTCTTAGAAGAGTGTTTGTGGCTCTCTGCTGCAATAATCAGATTGTCCCCTTCTCCCTCCTGTCTCCACCACCCTCTCAGGGCTGCTGTGGGTATGGGATCCACCACGGTGTTTGGGAACAAACAGCAGGCAATTCCCACAGGCTCAGGGGCTGATATACAGACAGACACATGTAGGAGGTGTGAGGTCTCCTGCACACGCCAACGTTCTCTCTGCAGACAATGCACCAAGGGAGAGCACGCACCTTTTGGGCACTGCCCGCCGTCCGGGAGACACATGTTCAATGAGAACAGAGCAAATAAACTCTGTCCTTGGTCTTCAGAAACACTCTTTGCAATTCTCATCCCTGCTGTGGTGGGGAAGGGGCTGGGGAGGGGTTAAAGCAGCAGAGCAATGGATGGTGCCGAGCCCCGAGTGCTGCCGCACCCCGGGACAGCCGGGCGGGCTCCCTGGACAGTGGGTGGCTCTTGGGAGCTTCTGTTACCCGTTGCATTATGGATTCAGTTCTTAAATATGACTTACGCTTGTGTTTTGCCTCCGATAAACAATAGGCACTGCTCATAGTGAAGCATTTCAGTCCTAGAGGTTTATATTTCCTATTGTACCCAAAGACCTGTGGGTGCCAGCTGTCACTGGTGCTGCCATTGTGTTATGATCCCCTGGCTAGTGCAGGAATTGTTGATTACTTTGCCTTTTGAATCAGTTGATTACCATGAATAATAGGCCAAAAAGGCTGTCAGCGTTTTGACTTTAACTATAACTGTTACAATTAATTATGGGTTTAATTAGCATACATGCCTAGCAGTAGAGAATATAATACTTCATGGGTAACAGATGATCCTGCAGCTGTAACAGAAAGTGTGATACAGGTTGGGGTACAGATAGTTATTAATAAATGGCTTCTATTGTTTGAGGTCCTTATTTATACAAATTAGTGGGCACGACATAATCAACCCAAACTGTATAATTTATAATAATTGATTTCACTTTGACTGACCACCGGTCGGCCTACTACATGCCCTCAGAAGAAAAATAGCCCTATTAGGATAAGTTTAATCCTAAACATAGCTAATGAATCCTATTACTTTAAGGTCATATTTGAAGCTTTTGTTAATTGTCAGAACCATTTTAAATTGATTAGAGTTAAATTAAATCAATGTAATGTTTAGAAAAACAATATTTCTAATGGATGAGGCCAAGCTGACCTCAAATAAACATATTTATCAACCGATTTCAGTGAATGAGAAGGCTAGCAGCTGGGCTCATAATTCATGATTGTCTATAATATGGGAAATGTCACTATCTAGGCCATTAATTATGTCAGGTAATAAATCTGTTGCTCACAGTTGAGCATTTGCCAGTTGGGGTAACAATCCCCTCAGCAAGGTTATGATGTTTGGAGACTCTCTCCTCACCTAAACCCACATTTTACAGTAGCAGAACAACTGTATGAAACTTTAGTGGGAATGAATGTGGTGTTTTCATAACTGTCAATTACCTGACAACATGCCCGACTGTGATAATTTAGCATGGAAGTGTCATTTGAAATAAAAAAGGTGTTCTATGAGGAAAAAGTTTTTCTTCACTATGCAACAACCTTTCCCAAGCTGGAGACATGAACAGCTATTAATAGTTCTTTGCAGACCACTAATAAGTGACTAATAAGTAAATACATTTTGTGGAAAAATGTATAATGATAATAGAAATAATTGTTTTGTAAAAGCTCGAGACTGTGAGAAATTCAGAATGGGCTGACATGAACTAGGCTACATAACGTTTCACAGGTAATGACGGGTACAGTTTAATATAACAGGATATAGGAAAAATTATACACAGAAGTAGGATCAGTTTAAGGTTAATCATGCATTCAGCAGCTTAAGAAAATGTCTGGCATTATTGCAGACAAATTACAAAAAACATCTGTTCCCTCTTCAATATTTTGTCAAAGAAAAACAACAAAGATAAACTCAATTTTCATAGAGAAATATTGAGAAAATAGTATAAAAATGGCATAGCAGTAAGTACAGAGAGATAAATTCTCTTTTATATAGTACTATCACAGAAGAAAAGACTGAGTATAAGTAATCTAATATAATATTTCTATTGAAAAAGAGCGTGATGAAAAGTTTACTAAATTAAAAAGAATCTGGAGAAGATCAAAAAGATTCCTACCCTTTTCCGGGGCGCTTTACTTATCCCCTAGAACTAGCCTTTCCATGTTGCAGGTCACTACAAAGTGCTGTGCTCTGGTCAGCATCCTAAAGTGCCACTGTGTCTGCAGTGGGTGAACCACCCTCTTAACGAGGCTGTCCTGCTTTTGGAGCATCAGCTAGTTTGATATTTCAGGCTCAACCATAAGCTTCAATACTGAATTTGACCATTAACCCTGAACTGCATTCATAAATGGTCATATCCTGACAATATTACTCAAAAGTTAATATAGTCTCTCAGTCTTAGATTTTGCACCTGTAAGGCACAATGTCCTAGCAGGTGCACACTGCACTTACATGTACATTATTGATATTTTGGCTTCGTAAATTAGATGTGTATTCATTGAACCACATCTGAACAGCAGATGTTATGAACTGGCCTTTTTTTGCCTAAAGTATCCCAACAGCTTCATGAGAAATAGTTGTGAAAATTTGTACTCCAATGCAAGTTGTAAGCTTACATACATTGTGAACAACAGATATATGAAAGGGTCCTTCAGTCAAAACTGTTTTCTATACGAAGAAGACAATACAGATGCTTTCTAGGTGCCCAAACAAAGCACAGCATCTTCTCTAAAAAGGTTGTGCCAGCAGTTCCATGGACAGGCACTTATGTCATAGGAAAGAAGAAATATAACGAGAGGTCATGGGGCAGGATGAGACACTTCACATGAAACACCCAGAACTCCAGCCCAGGGACAGGGTACCTTGGTCTCTGTTGCTTCCCTTAGAAACTCATCACAGTGGGTAAAATCCAGCTTTGCCTTCTGTTTGGGCTAGACTGTTACATTAAGCTATTCGTGTTACTGAGAGTAAGGCAAGCCATAGTGAAATTTACCCTAACACACACAAACTTCATTTACAGTGGGCTGAAGCTGCTGCTTGACTTCAAATCTCTGGCAGACACTTTGCAGATACTACTTGCAATTAAGCATTTGAATAGAAATTGGTTCCATTTGTATATAACATTAGCAGGTTTGGAAGAATATGAGAAAAACAAACCCTCTGCTGTAAAAAAGTGCACTGGAGAGCAGCTTTAGGGTGTTAAGACAATTTGTGTATGAGAGAAAAAATAAGAGACTGTGTTTGTATGGGTGTATATAATTATTATTTCATTTCTTGGGTAAAAACTGCTTGTGTGTGTGTGCGTGTGTGTGTGTTCTTTCCTTTATGGCAAGGAAAATTGCTCTTCTAACCTGTCTTCAAAATGTAATAACTTTACTTGCAACCAACCACTGTAGACCTGGACTGGACTCTGAATTATTACTGTGAGTTGAAACATTTCTTTAACAAAACTGAGTCCTTTAATATCCCCCATCTCTGTTATTAGATGGACGAATGAATTTTACTTTGAACATAACATGTGGCATTGTCTGAAAATTGCCGGTATGAACTGAAGTTGGCAGGTATTTTCTTGCTCTCCTCGTCAGTGATTGCCATTTATTATATGTTGCACCTTTATCTGTCAAATACCGCAGAGCGCTATATTGATTTGTGTCTGCCGCAAAGCAAAGGTCACTTTGATCAACATACTACAAAACCAGAAAAAGTAGGGTTCTGACATTTCATTACCTGGGAAAAAAAGGACTAAAATAAATAAGAATATGTTTGAGAACAGAGCACTTCAATATCACAGTGTGCAGTAACTGTAATTAACAAAAGAACTGCTCTATTGAGGTTAAAGAGAAAAAAGAGACGGCAGGTTTTCTTCCAGGGACTATTCTTTACATGACTGATTCTGTAACATTACAGCTGTGATCTTGCTGAAGGGTTACATTCATTACAAATCAAATACGTTTTCTTTTCAGATTCGGACTTTTAATGAGCAATAAAACTCAGGAACTCTTTAGGAATTGGGTGAGGTTCATAAAACTTTTAATTTTGACTAAAAACCCTAATGAGATTGGGGAATTTTTGTGCTATACCCAGATGAAGACATGGTTCCTACCTTAGGAATGCAGTCTGAAGAGTTAAAACAAATCATCATCATCATCATCGTGGCTGGGCTTCGCGAATGGAGATTTGGGAAGGGCTCTCCCCACGCTTGCTGCAAGCGCGCTGATGGCTAAAGAGGCCAATGCGAGACAGGCAAGTCCGGCTGCAAAAGGCCCAGCAGAAAGTCTCCATAGGCGGTGTTGGTGAGGCACGGTTTTTTCTGCGTTGTCTTCTCTCCTCCAGACTGATTCTGCGTGCGCTCTCAAAGGAAGCAGCAGCGTTATGGATAGTGTGTCTCCATGCCTCCCAATTGGAGGCCAAAGTGGACCATTGATGGTAGGCAGGTGTATGCCTTCGATTCTTTGTCTTTGTTCGACCGCAACAGAAGATGCCCATTGGCTGCGGCTCGCCAGCTGGGTGGAGAGTGGAGATGAGCTTTGGTTAGGCCACCTTTTCTAGGCCCCTCTCCAATAAAACAAATCACAGGAGAAAGAACTGACCCCGCTGCAACATGGCCCCAAGTCCACAAGGAGTGAAAGGCAGAGCCAGAAATTAAACCCATCTCTCCATTTTCTAATTCTAGTTCCCAAGAACTTGGTTGTCTTTCAGAAGTAACACACAAGGGCTTGGAAGGAAGGTGGTGTTGCAGGTGACCTAGGCTTTCGTCGTGCCCTGTGTCCAAAGGGCACCCCCTACACATTGCTTCACTGGGATCAGCAGACACTTCTTTGCATGGCGTAAATAAAACGGGACCAACATTTCTGTGGAAACACTTCATTCTTGCAGAAACCTCTGTTTTACATTTTGGGAATCTGCTTTTAAAATCAGCGTAATTCCCCATCCCTTTCCCGGTAGATCCTCCAAAACCCTCCTGTGATTTTTTTTTTTTTTCATAAAGCCACCTCGTTTTCCTAACACTCCTATTAATTTGGAATGATTTCTTTTGTATGCAGCCCCCTGATGCCCTCGAGCTGGATCTGGTAATTCACATCCCTGCTCTTTCTAAACAGAAAAGTGAATGTGTGGTCTCACAAGTGTCGCTGCTGTACCTGAGCGCAGGCTACGAAGCGGTTGCTTTGCCGTCCCCACTGCTGGGAAGTTCTCTTTTGGGTGGCTTTGTGCCCAGCACTCAGTTCTTCGCCTGGAGGCCCATTTGCCTTGGAGCAGAGCTCTGCTGCAGCCCCGGCCAGCGGGGCGCACACCGCAGCTTGGGGGCATCCGGCAGCGCTTCTCACCTCAACAACAAAGTCTGAATAATGCAGTTCTTGGTTGTAATTATCTTTTGTTATTATCAAGGGTCATTCCTGGCCTCTTCATCCTTTCATCTCGTGTGGAATTTTGGGCTTCCTTATTAATTAAATAGCCAGTGTGATTGAATTAGCCAATTAGCTCTGCCTGAAGGGATGAGCACCGATCCAAACAAAGGGCTTGATTCCACAAACTTGTTGCAGTGAGGGAGAGTCTTGCAGGGAGCTGGCTGGCAATAGCAGGCTCCTAGGACTTGGCAAACCTGATCCCAGTTAATTTGCAATTATTAGACCAGGTAAAAATTTCCATTTGGATGCCTTCCTACTGGGAAAATACTGCTTATCAAGCATGAAACTTTCCATGGGGTTGTTTGATTTTCTTAAAAATAATGTGCCTGAAAAAAATCAGATGTTGTCATCTAGTGTTCTTCTGTTGTAATTTTTTTCTCAGATTCACATTGTAATTTAGGATATGTAGAGTTTAAACTGAAAATGGCAAGAAATCCTTTTAACATTAAGAGACGAGTCCTGACTGGCCTGGGTATTGGAAGAGTATTGCCTTAAAATCCTGCATCACAGAAAATGTCCCACCAATAAAAAAATTAGACTCTGTGTTCAACAGTTATTTCAGCAAGACAGTGTATGTTCCCAAATCCTAAACCACAGATTGAAATCCCACAAGGCAACAGGGCTGTGCATCTCTTAAGTACCTGTGCCTGAAAGGCGCGTTGGAAATGTATGCAAATGCAGCTCATCTCTATCCTGCTCCACTGTTCTCACTCCCTTTTTTCCTCCCTTTATCTTGACATGTTTACTATTTCTTCTACACTGTGCTTCACTGAATAGCAGATCAAACTTCAAAGTAACTTTTAGTTTGAAATTTGTTTCCAAGCTCCTAAGCTATTCTTTTTCTGACAGCAGTGGATAAGAAATTGTCACTACCACTGGTGACATGTCATCGGGAGATACAGGAATAACAGATGGGCAGCAGTGAGATAACAGGAAGGAACTTCTTTAAAAGATTGTGTTGACATCACCAACTATGAGAGCAGAGGTAGAATGACCCCCAGAAGGGAATCCAATCCTCTCAGCTCTTTCTGACTCACAGGTGGTTTTTTCCTTATTTATTTCTGTACACATATCATAATGGATTTTAAATCATTTGAAGTTTTAAAACAGCTATGTTAGAATTAATAGTAACTGTTAGTAGAGATTGAGAAAAGGATGAATTTATTTAGCCACTAACTTTCGTATTTTAAATGATACCACTAAAATGATAAACTTATCATAAATGATAAAATTATTGCTGATGCAACTGAATTGAATGCCATTAGTAAGAGCCAGGAATCCTTGATTCAATATGAGATCAATGGGTTATGACATTTTGATGTCAGGCTGATGGATCTGACTTTCTAAATGAAGAATGATTGATTATGACTCCTCAAAAGTCATTATCAGCATATCTAGGTGACTCTTGACACCAACTATACATAACACCCATTGTGGTATGTCAAAACTCTTTGCTTTGAGTGGGTAGCCATGATTTCTGAGGAAATTAATTGTTCTGATTATTGCAAGATATTATAGGACATTGCATAAAACAAAATAGTGCCTGGTATCTACAAGGAAAGCACCACAAAGGCCTAGAAGAGACAGTAATTTTTTATCCCTTAGGGCATTTTGTATCTAACAGATGGTCCACAAGACTACAAGCAACCTGTTCTTTCCAGTGGCAGTAGGAAAATTACATAAAGCACAACATGGTCTTATCTTCTGCACTTTCTAAAAGTCTATGAATTTTTCTTCCAAACCAGGAATGGCACATCCCCATAGGAAAACAGATTTCTTGATTTCAAAGAGAGCTGCTTTAGTGCTAATTACTTTTGAAAATCCCCTGCTATGCTGTGCTCCATATTTTAACTTTTAAAAATATGTGACAGTATTTTATTTTTCGTACAGTTCAGTCCAGTTCACAGTTTTGCTACAGGGTGTAAACTTCATTGTGTAAAATGGTTGTACACTGTCATGGGAGAGTATGTTAGTGCAGGGCATTGTTACAGTAATAAAATAATGCCGGAACCATCCAACCCAATACCCCATTCTGCACTGAGCACTACTTTTGAAAGAAGTTGGTATTACAAAAGAAGCTGCTAAATATAATTTTTAATAATTTTAAATGTGGTCTGTTCATCAATACATAGTGTTGTATTGTCTCCTTCAGTATTCCTGGAAAATCTCTAAGCCACTGAAGGAAAATCAGTCCCAGCAGGAACTATTGCCACAAGGCCTGACAGAGTGAAAACTGAAAATATCCAGGAAGAGAGAGACAGAGCACCCAACTGCCCTCTGCTACTGGCTTCTGATTCATTAGATGTAGGGTCTACAGGATTTCAAACAGGCTTTTCAAATGGTTTCAAACCACCACATTTAACATTATATTAATTTGGCTTGGGGGACATCATAATGTATTGACTTTCCATCTACAAGACTAAGACATTAGACAATGACTAGCTCAAGAATATCACTAATTCTGCCAAGTCTTGCCAATTATTTTGTCTTCAAAAGGACAAAAAAAAAAAGTTCCATACTGAGAAAATTACCTTTTTTACAAAAAAAACCCCACCCAAACCAAACCAAAACCACAATTAGAGGAATAAGTATTGTGAATAAATATTCTTTTAAATCAGTGAAGAATCTTCTGTAAAAGAACTTTTTTCCCCTACTGGATAAGAGTTGGTGTCTGGCTGATAAAAGGTGCAGGTTATTTCAGGTAGGGATTTACTTTGATGTGCTTCTAGTACGAGTTGGATTTCACCTGTAGATCAGTTTTGGAATAGTCAAGTCTTTAAAATAGCTTCCAATTACTTAATAAACAGCACTTAGTACTTAAACAGACCTCTGTGTGTTGGAAGGTTGGTGAGTTCTCAAGCGCACTGTGATGCAGGCACATCGGATTGTGTAACGGCGCTCGAGAGCTGGTGGTGTCCAACGCTCTCTGTGCTCATCCACCTGCTGTTTCACAGGACTAACGAAGAGACCTCCACTGGGTTTGGGAAGGCACATTCACATATACGGTATCCACTAGTACTTGAGTCACGATTTACTCCTGCTCTGAACCACGGCCAAACTCTGTTCCACTTTGGTCTGCTCTTGGTTTATGTCAGCACCGACTGGGGCAAATGATTACTCAAATCACAGGACAGGGGAGATCTGTCCTGGACTTCCGTTGCTGGAACATCACCAGCCAGCAATGTCTAGAGTTTTCATTAGTATAAATCAGTATAATTATAAGCTAGTGTCTTCAGGAGAGCCATTGCTCGGCACTTTGTCTGATCTTAGGAAATTTCCTAATGTTACATCCTCACATCATTGCAGAGAAATCCTAGTAAGCAAAGATTGGATCAGGACCTGAGCGTCAATTCATAATCATAACACTCTAGGTTGTTATTTTTTAAAGTCAGTTCCTTTCATGGGAAAAGAAAAAAAAATTGCGAAATCTGCCCACATCTGGTAGATTTGATGTGATGAACAGCTCATAATCTGCCAACTGAAGCCTTCTAAGCAGATCATCAGTTACACAAAAATATTCATTCATCCTTTATGGAGAAGTCTGTTACAATTTGATAGTGAAGGTACAGAATATTAATAGTGGGTTTATAGAAATTGCCCTGTACATCTACAGACTTCAATGTTGCATGTTGTCCAGCTGTGGCCGTTTGTAGAAGGGAACACTCTTCTCCATAATTTTTACAAGCAGAGAGTTTACAGCAGCTCCAGCACTGGACTTTGCAGGCTCCTCTCACATCCCTTCCCTCACATCTTGTTGCTTCTCTGACTCCCAAACCTTCCCCGGGGAGGGCCTTCCCCTGATGCCTGCTGCCACAGTGGGCACAGTCCTGGAACTGTGTAGTTGGTATTTTGCTTAAGAAGTCCCTGAGAAAATGATAAAATACTCCAAATTAATTACTGAAATTCAGCCATGTGTCATTTGTACCCAGCTTCTTCCCTTCCAGCTGCTGCTACTCATTTTTTATTTTTTAGCAATTCTTTTCGGTTTTACCTTCTCTGGAATAGTTATGTATACTTTTTATTCTGCAAAATCAGTGAATCAATAGTCACCGATGTTTCTGAAATGGCTGGTCATGAAGGGAAGTGGCAGAGGCACTTGGGTTGATCTCAGTCCTACACAGCCAAAACTCCCTGGCCCATGCGCTGTAAAAGGGCAGGTTTTATCATATATGCTGAGCAGAACTGGAGACACTGTGAAGACACTTTCTAGAAAAGAAGATAACTGCAGGTACTGCCCAGACTGTAAAAAAATTTAAAATAAATAAATTAAGAGCCACTTACTATTGTTAAATTTGGTATTTATTTTTAATATTTTTCTCCATAACAATTCAAGTTCCTTTACTTAATATGGCTCATCTGCAAACGAGCTTGGTTTTTGCATTACTTGACAGCTGTCTATTTGGCATATATACACTACAGCTCAGCAAAAAGAAAGCAAAAAGTAAGGCATGAAATACCAACTATTGTGCAAAAAAATCCACTTCAATGGATTTTTAGCATGATATGTAGCTTTAATAATTATGGAAGCAATATTTAAATTATGTGATTCTGTAACTGCATTCCACAGAGCACTCCTGGTCCATGAAACTGGGTGACATTACTTGCCAGGGACACCAAGGGACACATCCATTCCAAGTCTGCTGGGTGCACACACGGAGGTCAGAGGCACTGGAAGATGAGCAGGGAGGTGCAGCTTTGGGTCACGGACACTTTCATGGCAGTTCACAGATAGACCCACAAACATCCAAAGGAGGACCAAGTTGAAGTTTGTAACCAAGTAAGTTTGGCTTAGTACTGTATTCTGAGTACTATTTAGCCTTGATCCCCTTTGAACTGACTCTTTATGGAGCCAGTTCATGGTGCTTTCCAGTATGAAGTACCTTCATATGTGCCAGTAACTTTTATTAAAGGCAGATTTAGAAAAATCCCAAGTCCTCAGCTTATTGAGTAAGGAGCTCACCCCTGGATACACAGTTTCTGATTTTAAGAAGTATTGGACTCTCAAGCTTCCAGGGGAATATGAGCTCAGGACGACCAAAGCAGCTACTTTGGCCTGCAGAGCACTTGGGACAGTGACCTTATTGCCTTATTCGTTCCTGTGAGGTGTAGACCCCAACACCCAGGAATGGTAATTTTGATGTCACGAGGAGTTATTGAACTCCTCATGTAAGAAAGATCTGTACAATTTGCTGTGAGTGACATCTCATCTTAGTGTCACAAGGGGGTGATAGCTGGATGATAATGCCACTTACTGGTTTCTTCCCCCATCAAAAAGAAAAAAATCCGAGCAAAACAGGAAGGTTCCTCGCAAAGCATCTCAGCCATCTGTTATATTAATGACTGGTTTTTATTTTTCAGACTGTAAGAATGTTTTGCTCTTGGCCCTGTACAACTGGGGAACTAAAGATGACCCTTTCCTCAAAAAGCTTTCAAATTAAAACTGTGCTAGCCACAGAAAGAGGGACTAATGCACTCCTAGTCAAATAGTCTGTGAGTTAAATTTTTGCTCATTTTCACGGCACAAAATGAGTCTCAGTTCTGATTAACTGGGCTTGGTTTGAAAGCTGGAAGAGTAGCACTGCCAGCATGAGCTGGAGAGCCAGTCAAAGACAGGATAGAGCTGCATAGTACCAAAGAGCTGGTGACAAACAGAAGATTCTCCTGTGCAGGAAAGTTGTCCTTTCTCTCTTCCCATCCTGATTCCCATTTTTTTAAGGATGAGGGTGTGAAGAAGAATTGAAGAATAGCAGTAGCTTAAATAAAAACACAAAACTCTTGTGAATGTAACTGGAAAAGGCTTTCACCATTGCACTGATGAAGTAATCTGAAAGGAGTGCTGCTCCTCAAGGAGGCAAAGTTAAACGTAAGATTTGGAGGAGGAGACCAATTGCAGTTTTGCAGTTTTAGCACATAAGCTTTTATTCCATGAAAATTCCTTCCAGGCACTGAAGAAGCAAAAAAGTAATCCATTGACTCTGCTTAGGCCATCACTTGAGTGTTTCAAGGCTATAACTTAGAGATGTGATTTTCCCCAACCCCCCATCCTATCCCACAGAAAACTTGTGATTTTATGTGCTTTTTTATGCATGTATTAAACAAATGGCACAGCTGAATAGCTTTTCTTAAAAACTGGACATTCACCAAAAAGAAGTTTGCCAGCACAGACAATTAGGCTTTCTTCTTTTAACAATAGATTGACTGACTGGCACATTTGAAATGCGAGCGTATTTTTTATTCCTCCGTTCACCCTTTGAGCTGATAAACATGAACAATGGGAAACAGCTGGGACAGGAAAACATTTTAGTTTGTATTTTCAAAGCAAGCAAGAAATAAACCCATCAGTGGGAGCCAGATCACATCTTCTGCCTCAGGGGTAGTCAGCAATTGGGGGGAAAAATACGATCCATATTTTTAATCAAACATTACATATTTATTAATGTGCAGCTGGCCTATTGTGTGCATGATTTTTTTTCTTTAACGCTGTGCTGCGTCCGTCAGCCTGACATTGTTCTGTAACTGACATTACTCTATAAGGATCTGGAAATGCACAGATTTAATAGGAATCATTGAGACAATTGCTTTCTGTATTATTAGGTCTGTATGACGTAGGTACCATCTGAAATTCAATTTTAGAAGAAAAATAAGATATTGTTCCATGAAGGCAATTTTGTGCACCTGTGATACAGTAAGAACATGCACCCCCACCCTCCTGTTTTCCTCCTCACTCATCTAACTTCATGGCCATTTAATGATATGTGCCACTCTTTTGTTAAAAATGTTTGGCCAGATGTATTTTGATGCTTATTGAGATTAAACTTTCAGTACATCTCCCTGGTAGCAAAGGTTGGACTGTTCATTAGTTGGAGGTTTGGCCTTGTCAGGTTCCATTGACTGCTGGCTAAAAGGATCACTTTATCATCATTTGTCTGCAATGGAGACAGTCTTTATTCAGCCTTGATTCCTCTGGGGTCACAGCTGTCATAACTTCACTTGCTTTATAATGCAGGCCCCAGTTTTGCAATCCCCTTAGGTAATTGTCTAATAGATTCAGTTTACCTTAATATAAGTAATATGTTATTTACAAAGAAATACAAGGAAAAGGAAGGGACAATATTGCTTAAAAACATCCCCTACCTAACCTACTGCTCGGGATCAATCATTCAAAAATTATGTTAAACTCAGTTCTCATTTTGAACCCAAAAGGGAAATACACCTTTTTTTTCTGAGTTTTACTCTGATCCTTCAGCTGCAAATTTCTAGATTGAAGCCTCAGGCCTGGTTTTCCACTGCTGAAAGTTGAGATAACTCTGCAGATTTTGGTAAGGCTGCGGTGTTTTGGAGAACAAGGCCTTCACTTGCTCGTATTGTTCAGATCCTGTATCTAAAAGAAGTCTGGGGAGCTGAGCTTGTCTTAATTTATTTTTGGGGATTACTTTGGTTTTGAGATTTGTTGCAACACACTAAAAATGTTCACCACAGAATTTACAAAGACCTTTCATCACGAACAACATATTTCCTACTTTTTTGGTTCTCTTTTCTTCAGCTGCGTGAAACTGCTGCCACCACCCTTGTCATTGCGTGACATTAAAATGTACCACTTCAGTGGGTGGTGCAGGACATCCTCTCGCCAGGTTTCAATGACAGCCAGGGACTGTGCAGGACTGACAGACAGCATCTGGAGGTGGGAGTGCTTTTTGAAAGGTGGCATCTCCTGCAGCATCCTGGAATATCAGCACTGCAGTGAGTGCATCTTCTGGGCCAACATTCTATATGCCAAAAACTACAGTTTAATTCGACACGAAACAATAAATTCGAGCCTAAACTTCCGGAGGAAAGTTGTACTTTCCTTTGCATTGGTGGACGTTTGTGGAAGCTGAGGTCCACACAATGGTCCAACACCTTCCTCTGCAGCAGGACACAGGCACTAAAGTCTCTCCATGCTTCACTGATGGGCTCTTTCTTTTTCAAACTGTTTCCAGAATGAGGGTCTTCATATTTGAAACAAAACATATACTCTAACAATAGCATATTCTCACAGTAAAGTTTCAAATTCCCCTCAGTCATACCCTATGTGTGCAATTATGCGCTAGCATGTGTTGAATTTCCCAGCTAATATCTTAACTAGAAGGTGATTTTCATTGAAGCTTCTAATTCAATGCCACAAGCCATTGCACTGCAATATCTTAATTACAGTTGGGGGTTGATAAGTAAACAAGGAAATGGAGCCATAATGCTGTGGAAAGTTACCCTTTAAATATTAGTGTTCAATTACTTTTTATTATCTTTTTCACAAATATCTTCCATGTAAGAAATTAATTCAAGTTAGTTATAGAGAAAATAAATATTACATGGGGGAAAAAAAAAACCATAGCCCCAAAAGCAATGTTTTAAAGGATTGCACATAAAAACCAGATATAAATGCCTGTTTCTGTGTGTACTGCTGCACAATCCATGAAAACAGCCTTTAAGACAACTCATCTTACAAAGGAAAATGTCACTAGATACAGTGTTGGTCATTAGGTGTACTACAGTGCATTCGTCTGCTTGTGCCCCACTTTGATTACTATACAGCAAAGATGGCCACAAGCACTCAGAAAGTTTTATTGAGGTTTAAATCTTCATTCAAATGATGTAAAGGGGCATTGAATGAAGATTTAGAACTCTATAAAGCTGTTTGGCAGTGTCAGTGGCAATCTATGCCACATAAAAACTGAAATGCTTCTACTTTCTTATTGAAACATTTCTACTGTAATTCTTTAATATTAGGTAGCAGCCACAGTGTTGGGACATTACCACATCTGGGAGTATTTCTCTTACCGAGGCGCCTGCCTGCTATCAATTGTGCAGGATGTTATAGAACGTACACATTGTTGATGTCTAGGACATAATGGAAGAGGAATTGTTACTGCAATTACATATTATTATGCTTTTCAGAAGATAATGTGAGTTCATTCATGTGAGTATTTTGAACTAGCAAATACCCTAATTGCTTACATGTCTGTTATAATCCTAAACCCTGCTGACATATCCGATGTACCGCTGCATTTGCATCTGGCCGCTGGCACACGCGCTCCTTATGACTTCCCTCTGACCTGCACGGACTGTGCAAACAGGGACCACAAGCGTCTTGCACGTCGCCTTTGCAGTTGTGGGCTAAAGAACACCCAGGGCAACGCAGAGACAGAGCCCTGCAACCAAGCGCACTTTTCGTCAGGAATGCAGAATTAGCGCTCGCAAGGAGAGCAGGGTAAGTGCAAACGATCCCATTATGCTTTAATGACAAATTTATGAAACGGGGAGTGTGTGTGTTGTTTCAACTGTCCTTTCACAACAGATCGGATCGACGGAGAATGTCTGGCAAATTATTCACCCATTCATTTAACCCGAAAACAAAGGGAGATGATTAAGAAACATCAGCATTCCGAGGCAGCAATCAAAGTGACCCTGCCAAGGAGCCGAGAGCAGCAAGGCCGGCCAGGAAGCGCTGCAGTTTCTCGCCGTCCGAGGGCCGGGCTCTGGGCAGCGCCGTGTGTCCCACCGCCCCTCGGGGGCAGCGCCGTGTGTCCCACCGCCCCTCGGGGACCGCAGCAGGGGCAGCGCTGTGTGTCCCACCGCCCCTCGGGGGCAGCGCCGTGTGTCCCACCGCCCCTCGGGGGCCGCAGCAGGGGCAGCGCCGTGTGTCCCACCGCCCCGCAGGGGCAGCGCCGTATGTCCCACCGCCCCTCGGGGGCAGCGCTCTGTGTCCCACCGCCCCTCGGGGGCCGCAGCAGGGGCAGCGCTGTGTGTCCCACCGCCCCTCGGGGGCAGCGCTGTGTGTCCCACCGCCCCTCGGGGGCAGTGCCGTGTGTCCCACCGCCCCTCGGGGGCAGCGCTGTGTGTCCCACCGCCCCTCGGGGGGCAGCGCTCTGTGTCCCACCGCCCCTCGGGGACCGCAGCAGGGGCAGCGCTCTGTGTCCCACCGCCCCTCGGGGGCAGCGCTCTGTGTCCCACCGCCCCTCGGGGGCCGCAGCAGGGGCAGCGGAGGCAGCAGCGGCTCCGCGCGGGGCCGGCGGCGCCCTCCGGCTCCCGGCCGGGGACAGCAAACTCTCCCAGGAAAGATGGGCGCTTTTATAAATTCTTGCTTAATAATCCGCTAGAGGGAGCTTATGTATAACCTCTGCTAGGCCAATTATGTCAGAGCTTGGCTTTGCGTAATTAAGGAGGATGAGGTCGTTATGAGGGAGGTGGGTTGTTCTTTTCTCCACCGGCCATCTCGGGGCTCAGGCAGGGCGTGTTTGAAGACTCCAGTTGTAGCCGAAACAGCAATTTGCTTTTCTCAAGTGGAAGCAGCATTCCTGTTGGCATTAGGTGAGATTCACCCTCATCATCTCCAGACTCGAAGGTGAGAAGGAGCAGCCACTGCTGAGGGAGGACTTAAAGACCCAGCAGGGCTTAACCTGTTTCCTGTCTTTGCCTATTTCAATTCTGGCTGTAAAACAATAATTCAGTCACCAGGATTCCCACTGAAGAAACAGGCAAACTACCTGGAGTGCAGCTGTTGCTTCCTTTTCATTTCAGCAGGACTAAGCCTACAGCAGTGTTTGCCTTGGGGCTGCTTGCTTTCCAAGTGGAAACTCTGTCTTCTTTCCCTGGGAGGCAGCTGGTATAAAATTTGGTGTCCTTCACGGTGTTTAACATGCAACCACCTTCAAATATTTCCTATAACGTTAGCTAATAAAAGACAGGTTTAGCTCTGTCATATCAGCAATATGAACTTTAGCAGCAGAGATGCACATGCAATTCTAGCTAAATCTAGAGATAATGCACTTTCAAGCTGCATACCCACACAGTACAGTCTAGCTAAATAGTCAGATACACTATCAAAAAGCTTATCATAAAACTTGAAATTGCTGTATCCTTTACACTCATTTTGTTGCCTTTTTTTCTTTCTGTTCTTTTTCTGTTGGAAGAGAAAACTTATGACTACACTTCAGCTGTCACCAGCTTTCAAGGTTATACTGATAGGAATGAGAAACATATTCCTAATCTGCATACCAATGCATTGAGAATGCAAAGGCAGGCTTTTTGCCATTGAATAGATGATGATAAGGTCTTAAGTCTTTTGAATTTCTTGTGTTGTACTTGTATTATCATATGATTTCTTAAGGTAGGAATGAATATGTAAATTTCTTGCCACTGACTTGCTCCAAAATAATGGACATTACACTTCCACACTGGCAATTCAGAGTGTAAAATTGATTAATATTTGTTTTCAAAATGACATGCAATGATGTATGGATCCTTTTACAACTTAAATTAATACTTTAAAGAGATGAATGGTCTCTACAGAGGATGTTAAAGTTCAAGCTGAAAAATTTGCATATTTATATTACAACCAACTGATAATAATTGTTGAAACAGAATGTAATGTGGTTCGTTTTTCATTTTAATCTGGTTGTACTCAAACACAGGACCTCATTAACTTCCAGCAACTAATACAGCATTATCAGTCCCCATAAAACAGGCTTGCCTTGAATTTATGAATTTCAAAGACTATTTCCAGTGGTGGATCCCTGTTAAACACTGGGTCAGTCACTAGCATGTGAACTCCATGTCATACACTGCAGAAGCATGAAAGTTACCTGGGCTAAAGTGCTTGAGAATCCCGTGGCCAGTTGCCTGCTTCCCACCTGACACCTGGAGCCAAAATTAAGGTGTGAGATGGACATCTTGCCTTTGATGGCTCACTCAAAGCCAGAATATTTTGCTTTGAATGACCAAAGGCAGGAAATGCAACTTCATCCAATTAAGGCTGGGTACTATTCTTTAAAACAAAACTAATTATCTAACTAACTAAGTAGCTAAAAACAAAACCAAAAAAAGAGCAAGAGATCTTTCCTGAAGATGTAAGTTTTGTAAAAGGAAAATGCAGAACTTTTGACCGAGTAGATAAGCATACTTGGAAGATACTGAGGATACAGCCCAAGTAAATACTATTCCACGTGGATCGTAAAAGAGGCATGTTATTAACATGTTTTAGGTAGTGCATTATAGGTATTCTTGTAGCAGATAATCTCTGCAGCACATCTCTTTAAGAATGAAGAGTTAGCAAGAACCTTCACAAGTCTGAATTTCTTGTTGTGAAATGGATATTGAATCTTCTATTAATGATGTTTATTTCTTTAGTTCACTAAAAGCTGATGGTTATAAAATGAGGGGGTATTGCTTACAGTGCGCCCTCTTCAACTTTTTTTCATTTTCCCACATAAGTGCTAATTGAAGGATGGTGTGATTAGCTTATTTCTATCACCAAAATTACTTTGAAGAAAATAGTAAACTACTTTTTCTATGTCATCCCATATTTTGACAGCAAACACGAACTAAAATTCCATGGGTCTAAGAACCCACATTGAGCCCTCTGTTCAAGAGGGCTGGTGCACGGCTGGTCTGGGACGATGGGAAAGCAAATATAAGTTTCCTTTAGGATTGTAACAGCTCCAAGTAACTCAGGACTCCAAAGGACTGTCTGACAGCTGGCAGTAGCTGGAGTAGGGATGCTTTTGCAATCTCCCAACTATATTCTGACAGGGAAAAGGGTAACATTCCTAAACTAACTTCCTGTAGCCCAGATGTTGTCTTTAGGCAAAGAGCAGGTCAGTTAGGTCAGACCCATGGCTGCTTTGTCCCGAGAGGCTGAGAAAAAGAGAAGGAACACTGCAGAAACTCTGTAGAGAAAGTAAATGTGTACTTTGCTAGTAAGAAAAATAATAACAATTCTTATTTAAATGAATTAAAAGCTTTGACTTATAACTATTATTTCCTAAGAAGCCATCCACATTTCCCATTATAACCTTATGAAAAACATTTTTGTATTTATTTCTATCAGCTGAAATACACCTGGAGAACAACCTGTTCCAGCAGCACAGGGATTGGACGTCCAATTGTTGCAACTCCATAATGGTGTAAGATTTGACTCTTTGGATGGTCCTTGCTAAATGAATTCACAGGACAGGCCAGTGAGATGACTTGTTGAATCCCCAGATGTGTTATTGAATGAGTTGTGCTGCATCCAAGCCATCACAAAACTTAAAAAAAAAATCAAGAGGACAGGCAATGTAGTAAAACCTCTGCTCCTCTACGAGCTCATCCATCCTACATGCTGGGAACTAAATAATGACTAAATAATTGATTTTTCATCATAAATGTCCCTTCCTATAGAGGGGACCTGTGCTGTAACATATTCCTAACAGACTCAGAAAAATGAAGGAGTGCATATTCTGGAGACAATTTAATATCTAGTAGAACATTATCCAGGACAGTGAAAAGATAAAGTGATCAAGACTTGGTGAAGAAACTCTGAGCAACTTGTTAATAAAATGGCTAAAGATGCTGACAAAAGGAAAGAGTGCCCAGGTGGGGGGAAGGGAAGAGAAAACAATACCCCAAAGCAGAAACCCAGTATGCAACCCTAAATAATTTATTATCACTTAGCAAAGTGGCAGAGTAATTATGGACAGTAAACATTAACTCAGTGCTTAGGTGAGGAATGGAAAAAGAACATTATTTATACACAGCACCCTGGATTCCTGCATACTTTGTGGTGTTTGATCTCAAATGGGGTATTACAGAATAACACAAAGAAAAATAATAACAGCAACTTTTTTGAATGGTTTCTGAAAAATTAATTAGGTAAGATTCCTTTGATTAGGACAAGAACGCTTGAGAGAGGATTTGTGAGGAATCCATAAGAACATGCCTTAACATAGAAAAGATGAATTGGGAATAAAGTCACCATTTCTCATACTACTTCAATTAGGGATCAAACAGGGAAATAAGAGAACAGCAGGTAGATAGAAATATCTCTCTCTTTACATGTTTCCTATTTTATCAAAACATATGTTTGGATGTTAAAAGTGTGTGGGGGTTCATAAATTGAGTGGAGAAAATTCAGACAAGAGATGTCCATCAGAAATTCTTAAACACAATGATGCAGATACAAACAGCAGTCCCCGAACTCCAGACTGATGGAAATAGCAAGACTGCCATGAGGAAAGGTTCATTCATTGCTGCAGCCTTCTGCGTGTTTTTGCAAACATCTGCAGGAGACAGGATGTAGGGCTTGCACAGCCACTGCTGTGCTCCGATGGATGGTAGGAATGGCACAGAACAGGAACACAGGAACGCTTGTTCTACTCCAGGCAGAGCTAAGCAGATCACAAAATATTTTGTTTTTCAGCCCCACCAACCAGGCTGGCAAATTTTCTCACTGTAGCAAAATTCTTTGCCAGTGAAACTGGGCTTTTCCAGTGCAAGTTCCGGCAATCCCTACGAGGCAATGAGGGTGAGTTAAGCCATCAGAAATATCTATTTACACGTGGAAATTGTTAGCAATACTGCTCCTCTTTTCCCCCGAGACAGCTCCATTGCAGCAGCCTTGGAAAACACACGCACACACACACGGAGAAACAATCAATAGATACACTTAGAAAGCCTGTTATACCATGTTGTGCCTCATGGATTTTGATAATATCAATCATAATTGAGTTAGATATAATCCATCTGACTTTCAGTGTGCTGGGGTCAGCTGGGGACGCAATGCCTCACTTCACATCAATTACCACATATAGTAAGGTGGTGGTAAGCAATTCCATTTGATAGTTTGCAGCTATAAATAATTATATGGCATAAGCAGTAAAGTTGGCTCTTGGGCACAATACAGAATCATGAATTTTCATTTACTTATATCTCAGAAGCTGTTAGGCCTACTGGTTTGAAATGTGAACCCCTGATTAGGTATATCAGTCTTTCTATTAACACGGTATATGCAGCTGGTAGATGCTTTTGAGTGAACATTTTATGCTTTCTATGATTTCATGGGAATATATTCATTACAAGTATGACCACATGACAAATAAGAATTGATTAGAAATTGCTATGACAAAGAAAACTTGGTTTCATTCTCCTTTATTATCATGTTCAATCTTTCATTCAGTTTAGGGTCTATCCCATCCAAGTCTCTGCAGGATTTCAATAAGAAGATGTTTTTTACATGCAGTGCAACAAACTCTCAGCAATTTGAATACATATGAAGTAAAGCAGGTTTATTAATCATAACAGAAGTGCAGAAAGGTTGCAAATGAATCAGAGATTTTATTTAATTCATTGCTTTGCCTGGACACCCATTCCTTTCAAAATTCTGGTTTTTTATGACATATTCTGTGTTTTAAGAAGATTAGTCAACAGAGGCAGAGTGGACATAGACATCAAGCCAGATTAGGACTAAGGAGTATGGAATGGAGTTTAGCCAATTTAAATGTGAAGATCTGAAAATAACCAGGCTGAGGGACACCTAAGGAAGGCCAGACAAGAACAGTAAGAATGGGATGATAAAGCAGAGAACTGGAGGAAGTACAAAAGCCCAGTCTTAAACATGGAGGTATCTCTGCGGCCCATGAAAATGCAAGAGGATTCACTTGAAGTTTTAAAATGAATAAGTTTTAAAATCAATATGGAAGTGGGGAGTGGGAATTGTGAAGATTCAGGAGAGTCTGGGAATTAGATAATTCATTTGCCTTTAAAAAAATACTCCTCTTACATAAATTTGCTAGGCAAACCTTTTCCTGAAAGCGAGGAATAATAAGTGATGGGAGGTGAGGGAGTCTCCATGGCCACTCTTACACATGTGGCACGGGTAAGAAATGAAATACCCTAATAAAGTCACATTTTTGGATGTTTTTCTAGATTCGAACAATACTGAAATTTTAGGGAACACCTACTATGTCTAACAAAGCTTTTATAGACTAAGAATTTGGTACAAAATCAGTAAAGAATCACAGCCTCCCAGTACTTGTCCACTGGGAGCTTATATTCTTGACACTTCAAAAAATTAAGCTTTACACTATCTTAGGAAGAGTGTCTTGTTGAATAATGCCGAGAGTCTCGCAGAACTAACACGCTGTGATTCAGTGATCTTGGCTTATCAGGAGGTGGACAAGGCTGGGAAAGTGAAACATACCCGGTCTGTGGTCATTTGTTCATGTACAACATACATCTGACAAGAGGAAACCCATCACAACCAGCAGCTTCTGCCATATGCCATATTTCACCATCAGTCACAGAATGAACAGAGGAACATTTCACGCTCTCTCCTGGAGATGTCTGTGGTAGAATGGGGGTGAATTTTACTGGTAAGCTGATTTTCAGGTGTTGCAGAGCACTCACACAGAACACCACGAGCAGTTCACAGAGGTGATGGGGCTGGGGTTCCTGTGCACAACACAACGGGAATCAAATGATGTGAAATGGGATAGCAATGGCTCTTCAACGCCAGGAAGGATTTAACAGTGGAGAACAGGAAAAAAGATGCATCACCTGCAAGGCACTGCCATGGGATCTAGGTTTTAGGAAAGTCTTTCTCTTTCTTTCACCCTGACCCGAAGACCTGTTTTGAAAACCATTTTGAACAGTAAGGAAAATCAGAAATTGTTACGTTACCTGAGAAAGAATTAATTTTGGAAAAATTCCTCTAACCAGGAGGAAGATTAAATGCATAAATGATGTCATAGACATTTGAACAAGAGTCAATGATTTAACAAAAAGGCAGATTATATGTGCCAGAGGAATGCACAGTTGCCACCAATAATAGACGAATCACTACAAAACATTTGAATAAAACCAGAAAGTTTGCTGTGTGATCAGGTGAAAACTATATCCTTAATTATGATTTGACAGTACATATCTAATTTTAGTAATGCAACCTATGTAAAAATTATGGGTCCATGAATTTGGGAGGCTCAGGCTGCAGCCCACAGAGCAGCATCTTGCTGATCAGAGAACTGGTATTTAGCAGCATGAATTGAACTGCAAGCAACAAGGAGCCTGATTTGTGTTCTAAATTGGTGTTTAGCAGCATGATCTGAACTGCAATCAAGGGAGAACTCGTAGCTTTTTCTAGGGGGAGAAAATGGATTGTTTCCAATCTCATTACAGAAAATATTTGTAGCAGCTCAAATTAGATTGGAGAATATCCCAAATTATTTTAACATGAGAACTGCAGAAAGATAACTTTTTGAATATGTTTTCAAGCAAAAACCTTCACAAATATAAAGGTTTTAGGAAAAAGTTTACTCTAAGTGTGCCTTTTACAATTTTTCATATTATAAAAGGAAAATTTCTGAAATGCCATTGCAATACAACAAGTATGTATTTTGTGTCTGCTGTTTTAACTCTTCTTCCATTCATTCCACTGCTCTATAATGTGCTGCTACACCTGCATGTGTTGTTGTTTGGGTCTTTTTCAGCAAACTATAATGCCTCCCAGAAAAAATCGCAACACACCTTGATAAGAAAGCTCTATTGCCTTGTGTCATAGGCCAGGTTTCTGATGTCACTGCTCAGAGTATGAAGATCAAGTAATAATCCCTAGGCATAAATCTTATTCAAGAATTTGGTGTCCTTTCCACAAACCTGATACACTGTACATCATCCCAGTTGGCACTGTTTTCCCTGTATTCATGTCATCAATATTATACCCAAAGTTAATATCGTACAATATTCTCACAACTGAATATTTTTGCAACCACCTCTCGTGTTGGTTTTGTACATTTTGTGTCTGCCTCATGTTTTTCTTCTTCTCCTCATGTTTTTCTTCTTCTTCTTCTTCTAACTCAATCACAGCCAACGGTCAATCTGAAGATCTGGCTACCCGGCCTGTTGCCATATCTTTGCATATTCATGAGTAAAATCTTTCCATATCCTCATGGCAAACCTTTCAAACTGTCATAAGGAAGAAATAATCACCTTTTCTTTAAAATCAAACAAAGCCCACCAGAGCTGTGTTCTTTGTATAACAGTTAACATTGTCACTAGTAATCAATTTATTTTACTGGTAAAGACAGTATTCTCATGACAAGTCAAAGACCTTTGGAAACAGTACATCTGTGCCTGCTATTTAAGCACACACAGACACAAAGAAGCAGAATATATTAGAAACAAAAAATATGTCAGCTTGTATAATGGTCCCATTGTTTGCTCTACCAGAGAGGGATTGTGCCATAACATATGACGCTGAATGTGCTTTTCTTGTTCTCCAGCCTTCATAATAAAGTATTTGATGCAAATACTCTAATCACATGGAGAAGATGCGGATGTTAGTTGTTCTTCCTTTCATTGCTATTCCTGCTGCCTCAAGAAATATATTTTTATGAATATTAAAAAACCCCAAACAGTAAATTGATGGAATCATGCTTTAGTGTGTTACTTTTAATAGCAGGTGCTTGATTCACACTTGGCTCAATATGAGCCCCTCTGCCAGACACTGAAGCTGCATGACTGCAATATTCAGAAAATGGCACTGCCCTTGTGGCTTCTCCATCAGGCTGCTGATTTTTAATAGGATAAAACAGAATTGGCAGGAAAAGGCACAGTGACCAGCGCACAGCCAATGCAAATGTATTAAATTGCTCCATACAGCACTGTAGCTGTATGCAGCCCTGTGCAGCACTTCCTAAGGGGTAATGCCCACAATTTACAGGAAAAAAAGTGATTTTCCAGGGGTGTAAAAGAGGTGGAATAGGTCAGTTCATTCATTTATAACACTTTCTCCTGAGCAAGGGAAGTCTAAGGTGCAACTTCAAATACCCAAAGTGACCTTAAGTAGCAGGGAGCACACTGACCTTTAATTATGCTGGATGGACCATAGAATTATCCAGTGCTAAAACAGTTCATCCAGTTCAATATTTCTGTTCCTACTCACACATTTATCAATGCTTGATAAAGAATAGGAAACACCTGCCCACAAGAGAAGGGAAAGGGCAGGAATAACTGTGGAGAGGACTATGGCCTGTAAAACAAGGGCTAGAGGCAGAAAGGAGTTGCAGGTCCACCCCAGCCACACTGCAAAGGGCCATTCTCTGCTGACAGGCAACAAATCCCGTGACAAGCCTGACTCTTCCCTGGCTGTGCCTGTCTCTCTGCACAGCTGGAAGCTGCTAATTTTTCTCTAATGGGAGAAAGGGTTCCTCATGAAACACACAGGACAGGGTTTCATTCATTCCTTTATCCCGGCATACTCGGTTGTAGCACAGCTACACAGCACCTCTCAGAAGGAGCAGCCTCCATCCGAGTTGTACCTACTGCTGCACATCTGGTGGAGTTTTGCAAAAGCCTTCTGGATTACAGGAGAGCTTCCAGACTTCTGCTCTGTGAGACCTAAACATGCTCTATCCGAGTCATTTGGTAATCATGGCTAGGCTTTGCAAACGAAGATTTGGGCAGGGCTCTCCCCACGCTTGCTGCAAGCGCGCTGATGGCTAAAGAGGCCAATGCGAGACAGGCAAGTCCGGTTGCAAAAGGCACAGCAGAAAGTCTCCATAGGTGGTGTTGGCGAGGCACGGCTCTTTCTGCGTTGTCTTTTCTCCTCCAGACTGATTCTGCGTGCGTTCTCAAAGTAATCAGCAGCGTTATGGATGGTGTGTCTCCATGCCTTCCAACTGGAGGCCAGAGTGGACCATTGATGGTAGTCAATATGGCCAAGGCTGAGGTATTGTTTCAGAGAGTCCTTGTATCTCCTCTTTGGGGCTCCTCTCTTGCGGCAGCCGGTGGCAAGTTCACCATAGAGCACGATCTTAGGGAGGCGATGATCCTCCATCCTGGAGACATGTCCTGCCCAGCACAGCTGCGTTCTCAGCAGCATGGCCTCAATGCTGGTGACTGCTGCCTGTTCAAGGACAGACACATTGGTCACATAATCAGACCAGTGGATGTTTAGGATTGTGCAGAGGCAGCGCTGATGGAAGTGTTCAAGGAGACACAGGTGGCGGTGGTAGATGACCCACGATTCAGATCCCTATAAAAGAGTGGTCAGTACAATGGCTTTGTAGACACTAATCTTGGTACTTTTCTTCAAGTGTTTATTGTGCCAGACTCTTTTATAGAGTCTTCCAAAGGCACTGTAGGCCTTTGCTAAAGTCGTTTGGTAGAACTGTAATAACTCTCCTCTGCTTGTCTGGAGCTGCAGTGAGAGGACAGGGTGGGCAATATTCTTCTGCTTCCCCTCCCTGGGCACTCACTCACTAATTGCACTGCTGCGTGCATGTCTACATGAGAGTATTTCATGCACTTAAGAAGCACTTGGGACTTTAGAAAATCCATTGTTTCCATGTTATATTATCGAAGTTCATAGTTTTTTCCTTATGGAAATCAAGGAAAGTTCATGTGTGTGTGTGTCAGCCACTGCAGAAAGTTGTAATGCACCAAAATCAACATTAAACCAGCACTAGTTAAACTGTATAGACTAAATATTGCTTGCTGCAGCATGTAACCAGTATGAAACAACCAGAAATAAAATCAGAGATGCAATTAAAAAGGTCTGTTAAAAGTACCTGATATTATTTATCTAGGTCCATGTGGCCATTAAGGTCTGGCAAGAGCAGAAGGGGCCTACAGTGGTTCCTGCAAGGGATGAAGCTCCTCAGGACCCATTAACAACCTCAGCAGCCCTTCCCCCAGACACTGGACAATGTAACAGAATTCCTACATCTCAAAGGCCCACTCTCTAAACAAAGATGAAATCTGAATATTCAAACCTTTGGCCCTCCTGCTGAGCACAGCTGAGCATGCTGCAGCTCAACTTCAAAGGCAAGAGAGCCATGAGAAAGGAAGCGCAGCCTTAGAGCAGGGGCACTGAGCTGTGTGACTGTGTGTGCTGTGAAACACCACTGCGATGTACACAGCAGATCTGGGGCTCTGCAAAAACACACTCAATATTTGGCTATTCTCACACAGAGTCAAACGCACCTAGTTATTATTTGGCTGTTAATTTGCATTTCAAAAACCGGCTCTGAATATTTCGCTGCTATATTAAAACTTGCCGTGGGTTAGATAATAATTTAGGCTATTCAGCGAGAGCAGAGGTTACTTTGTGCTGGGACCAGGTGCCATGGAGCTTTTGAATCCTGGAGCACCTGGCTGGGGCCGTGCAGAAGACAGGTACCACACACCTGGGCTGTGGGGTGAAACTGGGGCTGCAAACTGGGGCTGAACAAGGATGGCAATTCTGATTCCTGGGGCACAAAAAGAATCAGGCTTACACTGCAACAACCAAGACTGGTTATTTAAAAAAACATTCAGGGATTTGCAGATCCAGTTTTAGTTCCCTGTATTGCTCAATTTTGAATTTGCTTCTTCTGTATGCCAAACATATTCAAACCAGTAGCAGCTCAGAGGAAGACTATCAGTGGTAGGTCATCATAACTTAACACTGGTCTGACTTCCCTATTCTGACTCCCCATCCCATACTTCAGTGAAACAAAAGCATCATTTCTCCACAACATCTCCCAAAATTCAAAGTTTGAAACTTGGACTGCAAGAAAGTAGTATCTTTTTAGAGGGAGTAGGACAAGAAGATACCTTTGTCTTACTGTGGCTTCTGCTGATGCCTAAGGACTATATCCAGTGTTTCCATCTAGCATTCCATACAAGTATCTTTTGTGAGACGTTGACACATTCAAGCTCATTTCTAATGCACAGGCATGAAGGAATCTGGGGTGTTTCCATGTAAAAGTGTCCAAAAGTGTGCTTGTTAGAGCACTATTTCTTTCTGCAGGAGTGACCAGACAGCTCCCACTTAAGCAGGACACGGTCAAGAAAACTATTTGTCTATAAAAACTATAAGTCTTTATGACTTAGGACTTCTAAATTGTTTCATTGCAGTTGCTGAGGATTTTGCTAGGACAGTACACAGCTTGCAGTGTTTGAAATGAACCATGTAACTACAACGCAGCCAGAGGGTAGCACTGCTGACGTACCTGGCAGAGCTATTAAAAGTCACAGCATCTGAAGGTAAGATCGATTTATCTTTCTTCATCTTTTAGAAACACAGCCACAAACCAAACTGAAATCTGTTTGGTTTTGGCAGTGGATTTGCTTGTTGCTTCTTTTATCCTTAATGGGAACATGCACACACATTTACCTCTGGGTCACTCATAATTTCTGTTCGCTCTCTGAGCTCTCAGTCTGATCCCTGTTATGCCCTGTTAGCCAGCACTTTTTAATCATCTCTACTGCAAGGCCCATTCTAAAGATAAAATTGTAAGAACTGTTGTGCAATCTATGCCCAAGTATCTCAATATGCCCTTGTCAGGCAGTAATAGCATCATTGCCTCTCACTGAGTGCAGTGGCTGCTTGAAGTTTAGATGGTAGCAATGGAAATGTGGGCTGGTAAAGCATTGATAGGTTCCATTTTTCACTGTCAGTGAAAGCATTTTTATTAAGTAGATACATTAAAAGTGAAAGGTTTTCAAGAACATACTGTGAGGTGAGTTGCAGTTGGGAAAGCCATCTTTACATAGAAAGCAGGTGCAGAAGTCTGTCCTCATGGGTGTCTTTAAAGAATATAGATCTGTGATTAACCTTACTGGCCATTGTCATATAAATGTCATCAAACTCTCAGCATGTATCTGGCACTAAAAATACCTGGTTGGTATTAAATAAAAAGTGAAATGATGATGACAGTTTTCCATAGTTCAGCACATTGCTTATTCCTTGGATCTCTGGTTTGGGGCAGGGCAGAGTAGGAGCCGGGCAAAAATGTTCATTTCAGGCCCTGATTCTGAAAACTCTTAAATCTTACCAAAGAACTTGATGCACGAATTACACATGTGCACAGCTATGTGTGAACTCTGGCACTAAATATTTACTCAGTAAACTGCCTAGGTGGCAAATAGCTTTGACTCAGTACAGCCCAGTTGCAACTGTAAACTGCACTGAAAATTCCTATAATCAAGAAAGATTGCTTAGCTGAGGTTATTTTAATAAACAGGCCAAAACTTCAAGACCTGGCACAAAGAGACTTGTATAACAAGAAGTGAATGCATACTTGCAGCCAGAAACTCTTGGGCTGTGCCAGGGAAGAGACAGAGCTTTGTTGTTCAGTTATTGCCCACCTTCACTTGTCCTACCAAGGCAGCCCAGCAGACGGAGCGACTGCCACGAAGCGCTGCTGCTCCACCAGCTCCAGCGCTCACGAACCGTGATGGAACTTGGAAAGATGTGACTCGAATAGAAACTTCACCTGCGCCTGCTCTCCTCAGGATCCTGAACAGCAAATCTCCCATTGTGTCCACAACATTTACTAAGACAGTAAGAAGGGAAAACAGTGTCTGGAAAGAAATTAGTGAGATTGCTACTACATAATTTATAGGGAAGCCAAAGAGGCTTTAGCTTTTGATCTGATTAGTTACTTACATCATGGTTTGGAGATGATTAATACAGTGATATTATGCTCAGCCAGCCACTATTTGTGCAATCCCAGATTAAATATTTATTTTAATTACAACCTGTAAACCTATTTTGTTTCTGAAGGTGATGTTAGTATATTTGTTAAACATGTTTGATGTTAGCTCAGCTGATTAAAAAATTGTAGCTAATTAGATGAACAATTTATCACAGTTTTTACTAATTCAAGACATTTTTGGTAATCCCAGCACACATGGAGTTGGGATAGAGAAAATACATTGTTATCAAGACCTCAAGTGAGCCCCACCACATCAGGGATGGGACCTGTACTGATGGGAAAAGTGTCCTGCCAATGATCAGCCTGGTGTATGTAAATGTGGAGGCTACCTGTGCAACTTATCACTATCCAAATATTTCAGCCTATCAGGACATAAAGAAACATTTTTTCAGAGTGAAGGTGTGAAGTTCAACTCTTAATTTATTCCCCACAGCAATGAAAGGCTATATTGGTTTTATTTTCCCCAACCTGTTTGACAAAAAGCAGTGTTCATCTTTTAATATGATATCCCAATCATTAGGTGTTCCGTAAGGGAAAAGAGATAGGGAAAAATCACTTTTCCAATGTGCACCAATGACTTTATTCTAAGTTTTCATGAGATTAAGACATTGGAAAAGATATTTATTGCAGCTAATATTCACTATTAGGTGCAAGTTAGCTTTAGATTTAATGACCAGTTCCATATCACAGACTGTGAGATTTGATTAGTAGAAAATGTGTTAAAACTAAAGGATAATTCCATTTAGCATTATAAAAGAAAAAAGGAATCTGACAATCAAAATAAGCTCCTTATATGTTCCTTGCTCTAATAAATGAAACTGTTGTACAAAAAGATGAATTAATAACTGCTGTGTATCAGCATCAGAGACTATGGGAAAAAATAACCCTTTTCCATTTGGATTGTGCTGATAACATGTATTTTTTCCTTTCCATCTGGAAACTCTGTGGGTATCATGAGAATTGTAGCGAAGTTGATTGGGGTCATGTGTGAGGGCACTGGGATCAGAGCCAATGTCACGTCCAGCCTCCTGCAGCTTCAACAGCTCCCAGAGAGAGTGTAAGTACAAATCTGTGGCATATTGGGAAATGAGGGTGGTAACAACTGAGGTCAGTGGCCAGAGTGTTTCAAATAGTCTTGGGAGCGGTGATCAGTTCTTAACGTGCAGCACATGTATTGAAGGGAGTTTCAATAAGGAACGGTGTTGTGTCCTGCAGGAATGATGCTCTAATCCTGTTGCTGTATGAATTTTGGGTGCCATTGTAGACATACATGAGATTGACAAAAAAACCACAGATTCTTTAACTGAGGTGGAAATGAATGGGTGCATCATCCTGCAGAGGAGGCATTTTTCTAAAGAAAATAGTATAATAGCTTCAACTGGCTATGACTTTGCATGAAGGTGAAAGTGAATTCTCTGGACTAACAGGCCTGAGTGACTGGTATCATCTCCAAAGAGGGTATATTCCAAATTTATCTTGTCACTGTGCAAAGAACAACAATTCAATTATCCATCTTTCGAAGGAGATAAATGTTTTCATCAGATGTGTATTGGCATGGGATGCATTTAGGTCATCTGCTTGGTCTTAAACCCAACCCTGAAATTAGTCAGGGCTTTTAATATGCTCTTTCAAAAAAATTGTGTTATGTTATTGTCACTTAACAGTTTTGTACATATGTCTATAAACATCTGTGTATAGATATATATGTCTATATACATACATACTTACACATACATACACACACACACATATATATATATATATATGTGGGAGAAGGGAAGAGAAATTGGCATTTTTGCTTTAGCTCACCACCTATACTTTTCACCTCCCTGAAAATACAAGTTCCTGAAGGAGCAGATCATTCTTGGATCTTTCCTCACATCAGCAACAACATTCACTGTTTCACCTCAGTGCTTCAAGAATAGATGGACCTGTCTCCTAGTGAGAAGTCCAGTGCCCTGTTATTCAAAGCCAGAGTGTTGATAATCACATGCTCTCACCTTGTAAACAACAGTAAAATCAGAAGACAGTCTTCAGAAAAAGATTCTCTCACATTAGAACTCTTAAACTATGCCTGGCCTTCAAATTGTGATTAAACTGCAAAACCATATACACATGTCATAAATTGAAACATTATTTACAATGTTTTAAGATTTCTTTGTAATAAATCAGATTTTAAATCAGGTATTTATTTACATGCTCATTTTGCAAGTAAGGTTAAGACAGCTGGCAAATAAAATATGCAATATGGAGTTTATCGCCTGATTCCTGGTGTGTAAAAGCAGATTCTAAGAGGAGCATCATGGACTGGAAAGTGAGCATGAATGTCTATACACAGACAGGTACTGGAGCAGTATTTTTTCACTGTGTTCATTTGGTACACCCCCTCTGATAAATATGGCAAAATCTGAGAAATGACAAGGGCCAAAACATTTTTCACATGCATGAGCCAACCATCTAACTTCAGCCTCCTAGGGTGAGGAGCTTCAAACATTTAGCAACCCTATAAAATAGAGCAGAAATTCTTCTGCCAAATTTTACTCATTTTAGATCCAAGAAAGAACAAAAAAAATTGTTGGCCAATTTAAGTCACTCCAGCTCCCTTGGCTTAACTGGATAGAATAACAGGGTTTTATATTATAGTACTATATTATATTAATTCTATTAATTCTATTGTATTAATTATATTTATTATAGTATATTATAGTACATTTATTATATTTGTTATACTGTATTTTATTGGTCATGTATTTCGCCTAACAGAAAGCTTTTGTCTTCAGCTGTTTTGTTTGCCCTATTTGCAAAATTCGTCTCATGGTTATGAGAGATCCCCTTGCAGATTATGGGAAATGCCTGGCTTGTCCTTCCTGGGAAGTACAAATAGGAGCTTTAGTGATGAAAAAATTTGCGCTTTTACAGCTTGTGGTATAGCCGCGAAAGGGAGACAGAGGCCTCTGAGGGGAGCAGGACCAAGTCAGGTTGCACTGAAGGAAAGTCCCAGTGGCAATGGTTCAGTTTCCTGCTCTCAGAAGCTCCTGGGACCAGTAGGGTGGGTCCAGCACGGTGGGTCCAGCCAGGCGCTGGTGCCCACAGCTCCACGAGGAGCCCTGCCCCGCTCCCGAGCCCAATGCAGCGGAGCTGTGCACTGCCCCTCCTGCCCTGGGCGGGTGCTCGGGACAGCCAAAATGTTGGCTGCCAGGTACAGTGAAGTCAGTACACATCTATTTCCACACAAGAAGTCTGCAAAATCCGCTTGCCTTCAGGAGCTACAGATATCCTGTGCTATCACTGGGTTCTTTTCTACCCTTAAGCTGCCCTTTTCTATCCCAAGCTTTCCTCCCCTGCTCCTGCTCCTTCCCCCCCAGTTAATATGTTGCATCTTATTTCCTGCTGTGACACCATTAGCGGACCCTAATCTCCTCTCTCAAGTAGACTATTAGAGTTTGGTTGGGGCCACTTATGAGGTCATAGCTCACACAGCACTTATCTGAAGTAAATGCCTTGGAGCTAATTAGGAAAAGGTAACAGGCCATCACCTGCCCACAGCTGCGCAGCACCCGAATTCCGCTCATTTACAGTGAGAGACAC
The DNA here is from genome assembly GCA_013396735.1 of Grallaria varia. Classification (NCBI taxonomy): domain Eukaryota; kingdom Metazoa; phylum Chordata; class Aves; order Passeriformes; family Formicariidae; genus Grallaria; species Grallaria varia. Next base: position 1,493,358 of record VWZG01005870.1, on the reverse strand, counting down.
CCCAAGCAGCCCAAGCTTTGTTTTTCCCTTTTACATGACAGAAGCCATAGCCCTTAAGTGACTAGGATGGAATGGGGAAGGAATAAACAATTAGATAGGGCTGCTGGAACAAATCCTCCTGTTTCATTTTTCTTCTTCACTTGTCTCAGCGGGAGTAGTTTTACCTCCTATTGACACCCATTGTGCTCTTGGCTGCTCTCTACGATGCAGCTGTTTTCTTAATGCCTATCAACCCTCTGCCTTTTTACGATACAAAGGTGACTTGTTAATACAAATGTTGTTGAAACCTCAGTAACAATGAGCCCCATTTGTGATCAATGATACTGTACCTTGGCAAGGGAATGTATCAATGCTTATGGATTCATTTAAAAGTCATCTGCACAAGGCTGCCGATTTTTTATTTTAAAAATCTACACGTAAGAAATACGACTGCTCTATTAGACTGACCTTTCTAACTCTATTTGGTGCAGCGATGCAGTATTACAGTTCTACTATTTCCTGTGGTACCCACTTAGTCTCATATCTAGCACTTTCTATCTGCTCCAGAGTCAGCATTTAAGCAGAACCTCAGTCCTCCAATGAAATTCTCAAGTCCCAGTTATGCTTAGTCCTCTTAAAAAGCTGCTTTGATGCACCTGTTCTTCTCCAAAGGAACTTCCAATGAAGAACAAGCAGTCACATGATTCTCAATGTCCTTTTTGTTTCATTATCAAAACCTCAGCTCGACCCAAATGTTATCACCACCTAAACACCAACTCAGTTGTCTCCAGACTTACTAAGCACTATGATAAAGTTATTTCAGAAAGGGTTTTATCCATCAAAGCTGTGTGTGTGAATGGTCAACACCTCGAAATACTGTGGTGTTCAAAAGTAAACAGACCATTTTTTAGGATGACAGACAGACTGGTTCTTCTTTCCTTTGAGGCATCCTTCCATGGATGCTGGTCCAGTCACATCAGTAGATGAATCTAGTGCAAGGTGATATTGGATTAAATGCAGATCAGGAATAATGAAATTGAATAAAGACACCCATATGCATACCTGACATTGTGCATAATCCATAGAAAGGGTTGTTTCCAGATGGGAAACAAGCTGGAGCAAACTTCATTCTTCAAATATTCTCAGTTCTTGATCAGGGTATTCTAAATAGTTTCCTCCTTAATCCACTCAGCCAGAGACATGATCATTGGACTATGCAGGGATCAGTTTGCCCTAGAGAATAAAAGCTTTTGGCGTTCAAAACATGAAAGCTGAATCATTCAGAATGTGAGCTACACTGCTATTGTAATTCTAAGTCAAAGAACTATGTAACACAGCTGCTTTATGCTTTGAAATCTCTTTCCAGTGTTCCAGTGTCAAATATTCCTCCAGTCCTGATCATTACAGTCTTGCATGAAACTAATCAAGGTTACAAATTGAAATTAATCTGGCAAACACACTGTTCTCATTATGAAATTATTAGGTTCCATTACACTCTTTTAAAAATCCACACAGGGATTATTAGCTAGAATTTTGACAAGTGTCGACAGCAAAAGCAGGAACAGTTGCTAACGCCTGATTTAGAAGTCTTCAGATTTTGTACCTCTGTATTGTGAACAATAGAGTCTTTTTTGGACCTTTGGTTTGTGCTAGGACTCTGAGTCACTGAATATTTTATGGTGTTCAATGAACTACAGTATGAGTCATTCATATTTTTTCAAGTATTTTTGGAATGGTGTTATTTTGCTTAAAATTGCAGAAAACTTGACTAGCAGAAGTGATAAAAAATGCACCACTGTAGATTTAATAAGATCATGTGGTGGAATCAGAGCATATACACATCAGCATAAAAATTAATTAAAGCAAAAATTAGGCCTACAAGGGAAATGAGGGATTCAACAATGAATTGTTAGAGAGTTATTGTATTCTGAACAGGACCCATTTTACTGGAGCTAGTTATGGTTGCCAAAAAGTTCTTGCCTCAGATGCTGTCCGTGCTTACAATACTTATTTCCATACTCTGCAGCAGTTTACCATTTCTACAGCTTTCTGCAGACATGCAAGGTTTTTATGAGCACTAAATGATTAAGAGCTTCATTGCAGGGACATCAGACACCACTCAAAGGGCATGACCAAAGCCAGTTTCAGTTGGTGAGGTCAGTGAAGAAATAAATCCCAATGAAAAGAGGCAGAATTACTACAGTATAATACACAGAGAACTATTACTAGTGTGAAAGAGTGATTAGTCGTAGATTTACATAGGGATTTTGTCCAATTTTTTTTTTTTTGTTTAATTTTGGGGTTTTTTAAGGTGTGTGTTCGGGGGTGGGGGAGGGGACAGGGTTGGTTTCTTTGTTTTAAAGTCTAAACCCACTATATACCATCAGCATCGACTTCAGCATAAGGACCTGAATGTCCAACTTCACCAGAAGACAGGAAAAATAAACTGAGCTTTACACAAGGCACATGAAGAGCAGTGGCAGAGCTCTGAGCTCACAACTTTGGGTTTATGGTGACCATCCAACACTGCTTTTCACACAGGTTCGAACAAAATGACATTTAGTCATGGTTCTCTTGTGCAGAGACCAGTTCTGGCTTTCTAGCAAGGCTGAATTAAAGCAATTTGGGGAAATAATGGGAAGGATTGTGTCAAAATCTGGAAGTTTTTCCTCCACGGAGAGCCAAAGTTCTTGTGTCACAAGACTTTGCCTGAAAGAGAAAGTTTTCTTAGATGCATGACTGTGTTGACACTCTTATTCTTGCTTGAGAGTGGCTTTTCATGGTTTTTTTGAAACTCCTTACTAAGCAGTAGAAACTAAGTCAAATAAGAATGGACTCATGGGGCTTCTTTGGATGGAACTAACAAATTTACACTTCAGTGAATTCTGAACAAGCCTTCCCTGAATACACAAGATGTCATCCAGTGAGAAGTTCACCATTTATCAGACTAAAGCTTGGTCAGTTGGACATCAAATGGGTGGACATCCCATCTTGCTCCCTGCAAAGTGAGCAAGAGGTAACTACAAAGCTGGTTCCAAGAGTCCTTCACCATTATCAAGGCTCTCAGTTATTAGGGGAGAGGGATCTGCATCTTCTAGTGTCACACTGTGAAAAAGAGAGCCACTTACATCCAGCCTGTCCCAAATGATTTTAACAGCCTTTCCTACTGCATAACTCTGCTGCTGAAGAGGGCCATGCAAGCGACGGGCCTCTCTTCCCCTGCAGTTAGCAGTCTGCTGCATGCAGACTAAAGCAGTGGAGAGTCCACAGCTCATGAGACTGGCCATTCAGCTCTTAGCACATGACTCTCCTAAAATAGACATTATTAGCACTAGCAAGGTGCTTTTTAGAAAAGAATATTTGGTCAGAATACTATGGTTTGCTGAAGTCAAAGAAATACTTTGTATTAAACGTTTAGAACAGGTCCTTTGTTGATAGAGAGGAGGCAGGCTATAGACAAGTTCTCAGCTGGCAACAGAAGGTGTTCGATGCCCTGAACAATCCAAAGTAGAACATCTGCTCATCATCGTTGGTCTGATAAGGTGCCATAGAACAGAGGGTAAACCAGGTGTATTTGAAGTAAATAATAACATGGTAGCCATTATACAAACACTTTTTTTTAAACGAAAAAAAATAGTAAGAACTCTAATTGTCTTGATAAAGAAAACTAGCTTTGGGAAAAGAGTTTCTGCACACAGCTTCACTGTTATTGCATTTAACTGATGAAAAAAAAACTGAGGCAAAGGGTTTGTCTGTCACTAGGAAATCTGCAAGAGTAAGATTGCTGCTTGGACTTCAAACTCCTTCCTGTCATGCATGACTGACAGGTGCCACTTGCAGTAGTTTTCTATTCTCCTTTCTGATAAATTTGAATTGTGCTCCTCCAAAGCAAGAGCTGGCTGCCCACTCACATTCACAGCTACAATAAGCAGAACTTCTGCAAACTTCTTAACCATAGTTCTTGTTTGGAGGTAAATTCTCCCAAGATCTAGAAAAAATGGCT